>JAVTVY010018913.1:0-76344 GCA_036873755.1 Hanleya hanleyi | reverse complement strand
AATAGGAGAAAGATCCATGCAGCAGTTCCCAAGAAATCGCGATAACAAGGTTTCATGGGGAAATCCAAGATGGCTGTCTGGTGGCCATATTGGATTTTCGAATCGGACCAAAAAAGGTTTCTTGCACAACTAGACCCCAAGGGGAACCTGTGTACCAAATATGAGAAAGATCCATGAAGCAATTCCCAAGAAATCGCGATAACAAGGTTTCATGGGGAAATCCAAGATGGCTGCCTGGTGGCCATATTGGATTAAGGTTTCTTGCACAACTAGACCCCAAGGGGAACCTGTGTACCAAATTTGAGAAAGATCCATGCAGTAGTTCCCAAGAAATCGCGATAACAAGGTTTCATGGGGAAATCCAAGATGGCTGCCTGGTGGCCATATTGGATTAAGGTTTCTTGCACAACTAGACCCCAAGGGGAACCTGTGTACCAAATTTGAGAAAGATCCATGCAGTAGTTCCTGAGAAATCGCGATAACAAGGTTTCATGGGGAAATCCAAGATGGCTGCCTGGTGGCCATATTGGATTTTCGAATCAGACCAAAAAAGGTTTCTTGCACAACTAGATCCCAAGGGGAACCTGTGTACCAAATTTGAGAAAGATCCATGCAGTAGTTCCTGAGAAATCGCAATAACAAGGTTTCATGGGGAAATCCAAGATGGCTGTCTGGTGGCCATATTGGATTTTTGAATCGGACCAAAAAAGGTTTCCTGCACAACTAGACCCCAAGGGGAACCTGTGCACCAAATTTGAGAAAGATCCATGCAGTAGTTCCTGAGAAATCGCGATAACAAGGTTTCATGGGGAAATTCAAGATGGCTGTCTGGTGGCCATATTGGATTTTCGAATCGGACCAAAAAAGGTTTCTTGCACAACTAGACCCCAAGGGGAACCTGTGTACCAAATATGAGAAAGATCCATGAAGCAATTCCCAAGAAATCGCGATGACAAGGTTTCATGGGGAAATCCAAGATGGCTGTCTGGTGGCCATATTGGATTTTCGAATCGGACCAAAAAAGGTTTCTTGCACAACTAGACCCCAGGGGAACCTGTGTACCAAATTTGAGAAAGATCCATGCAGTAGTTCCTGAGAAATCGCGATAACAAGGTTTCATGGGGAAATCCAAGATGGCTGCCTGGTGGCCATATTGGATTAAGGTTTCTTGCACAACTAGACCCCAAGGGGAACCTGTGTACCAAATTTGAGAAAGATCCATGCAGTAGTTCCCAAGAAATCGCGATAACAAGGGTTCATGGGGAAATCCAAGATGGCTCTCTGAGTGGCCATATTGGATTTTCGAATCGGACCAAAAAAGGTTTCTTGCACAACTAGATCCCAAGGGGAAGCTGTGTGCCAAATTTGAGAAAGATCCATGCAGCAGTTCCTGAGAAATCGCAATAACAAGGTTTCATGGGGAAATCGAAGATGGCGGCCTGGTGGCCATATTGGATTTTCGAATCGGACCAAAAAAGGTTTCTTGCACAACTAGACCCCAAGGGGAACCTGTGTACCAAATTTGAGAAAGATCCATGGAGTAGTTCCTGAGAAATCGCGATAACAAGGTTTCATGGGGAAATCCAAGATGGCTGCCTGGTGGCCATATTGGATTTTCGAATCGGACCAAAAAAGGTTTCTTGCACAACTAGACCCCAAGGGGAACCTGTGTACCAAATATGAGAAAGATCCATGAAGCAGTTCCCAAGAAATCGCGATAACAAGGTTTCATGGGGAAATCCAAGATGGCTGTCTGGTGGCCATATTGGATTTTCGAATCGGACCAAAAAAGGTTTCTTGCACAACTAGACCCCAAGGGGAACCTGTGTACCAAATTTGAGAAAGATCCATGCAGTAGTTCCTGAGAAATCGCGATAACAAGGTTTCATGGGGAAATCCAAGATGGCTGTCTGGTGGCCATATTGGATTTTTGAATCGGATGAGAAAAGGTTTCTTGCACAACTAGACCCCAAGGGGAACCTGTGTACCAAATTTGAGAAAGATCCATGCAGTAGTTCCCAAGAAATCGCGATAACAAGGTTTCATGGGGAAATCCAAGATGGCTGTCTGGTGGCCATATTGGATTTTCGAATCGGACCAAAAAAGGTTTCTTGCACAACTAGACCCCAAGGGGAACCTGTGTACCAAATTTGAGAAAGATCCATGCAGTAGTTCCTGAGAAATCGCAATAACAAGGTTTCATGGGGAAATCCAAGATGGCTGCCTGGTGGCCATATTGGATTTTCGAATCGAACCAAAAAAGGTTTCTTGCACAACTAGACCCCAAGGGGAACCTATGTACCAAATTTGAGAAAGATCCATGCAGTAGTTCCAAGAAATCGCGATAACAAGGTTTCATGGGGAATCCAAGATGGCTGCCTGGCGGCCATATTGCATTTTCGAATCGGACCAAAAAGGTTTCTTGCACAACTAGACCCCAAGGGGAACCTGTGTACCAAATTTGAGAAAGATCCATGCAGTAGTTCCTGAGAAATCGCGATACCAAGGTTTCATGGGGAAATCCAAGATGGCTGCCTGGCGGCCATATTGGATTTTCGAATCGGACCAAAAAGGTTTCTTGCACAACTAGACCCCAAGGGGAACCTGTGTACCAAATTTGAGAAAGATCCATGCAGTAGTTCCTGAGAAATCGCGATAACAAGGTTTCATGGGGAAATCCAAGATGGCTGCCTGGTGGCCATATTGGATTTTCGAATCGGACCAAAAAAGGTTTCTTGCACAACTAGACCCCAAAGGGAACCTGTGTACCAAATATGAGAAAGATCCATGCAGTAGTTCCCAAGAAATCGCGATAACAAGGTTTCATGGGGAAATCCAAGATGGCTGTCTGGTGGCCATATTGGATTTTCGAATCGGGCCAAAAAAGGTTCCTTGCACAACTAGACCCCAAGGGGAACCTGTGTACCAAATTTGAGAAAGATCCATTCAGTAGTTCCTGAGAAATCGCGATAACAAGGTTTCATGGGGAAATCCAAGATGGCGGCCTGGTGGCCATATTGGATTTTCGAATCGGACCAAAAAAGGTTTCTTGCACAACTAGACCCAAAGGGGAACCTGTGTACCAAATTTGAGACAGATCCATGCAGTAGTTCCTGAGAAATCGCGATAACAAGAAATTGTTTACGATCTTAGACTTATCACCTTTCTTAGATCTTATCTAATTTGACTCACCTGACTACTCTGTGATCCATCTACCTAATCACTCTTAATGAAAAAGCGATTTGAACAGCCCACCATCTGGTGATGGTGGGCTAATAAGTTTCCAAAATGTAATAGCTGTATTAAACAGTTCTGCAGATATAGTTGATCAAGCACGTATCACAAAATAAGAAATTATTGATCTGTAAAGGAGCATAACTCTGTAAAATATTGGCCGAGTTGAGCCATTTTCGATAGGTGTCTGACTTATACTTAGAAATAAGTTCCCAAAATTTGGTCACGGTACCGTATCTAGAGCGGTTTTGCCTATAATTCTGTAACGGACGGACGTTCATGGCGACAATACCCCAGGTCAAAATTGCAGAGGGGTAAAAACAATAAAGTCATTGTCCCTTAATTCATAGTTCAATTCAGCATTTATTAGCTAATTAGACGACGACTTGACTTTGGTGTACAGTCAGCTGTTAATTTCTATGTATTATTTTCCTCATCATTTTTATATCCTGAAATTCGCTGATATGCTAGTAAATTTTCATTTATGAGACCTCTGAAATATCAGGATATGTATGGGCAGAAATGTCATCTTCCATCGAGGTATCAAGGTATCAAGAGCGAACGATGTTTTGACGACTTAAATTACAACTGCAACATGAATGGAAACACATCGTGACAGACTCTTCCGTTCAGCAAATAACGATCAAGAATCGCTTCATATTATTCTTGGATATTATGAAGAGATATATAGCTCTATTTTTTTGTTGATGTTGATAAAACTCCCTCAATTCATTTTCCAACTGGCTGGACCTGGATTAGCTTTCGAACCGAAAGTTGCTGTCGCAAAATTTTGGCCGCCCAACCCAGAACAGATTCCTGCTTCAAAAGGAATGTGGCATACCGTTCTGCGCTTGTATGGATTAAATACATATTTGCCAACTTCCCTGGCCATTTACTTCCACTGTCTCGCTCATTTTATTCCGTGAACGGCAACAAAAAAAACAATTATCGAGCTGGACCTTTCAAAGACGAAATCCCGCCGCCATTTTCAGAACCCTTGGGAGATTTCGATTTTATCGAAGTACCGCCATACCTCGTTGATCCGAGATTTGGCCGCCATTATCCCACAATCAGCGTCAACAGAGTGTATTTCGATGAAGAAAAGCGCATTTTCGCTAGTTCTACTCACCATTAAATTATAACGAATTTCCAGTTCAAAGTCTTCTCCACATTTGGCCCTGTGACCGTAAGCCCCAACTCTGCTTTGTTTTCTCGCAATCTTACGGACAAAGCGATTTTAGCCCCCATGAGACCAAGCCAATCCAATAAGGCTGCATGCTACGTGGCAGCCTTAACAAGCATCAACACCTCGAGAATTCTAAGAAATTATTATGGCCTGCAATTTTTTTCTCCGTATTTTGTTTTAGCTGGTTATTTCAAGGTTGGCCTGCAACACCCAAATTTTGGAATGCTTTTATTCATTCGCATTTTGAGCAATGCTTACAATTTATGTGCTAGGGAAATCTTATAATATATAGATATACATTACATGATCAATATAAAATATATATACTAACCTTCTTATTTCCATCATAGGTGAAATTATTATGCTTCTTCATCATTCCATGCATCTTCCATTTCAGGTAAACATTATCAACATAATTATCGACACCATAAACTTCCACGTTATCTATGACCAAGTCATCCACCAGGGAGGAATTCTGCTGAACTTTCATCTCGACGCTCATCTACAATAGAATATATTTAGACAATTTTGCTTAAGTTCAAATCAGAATCAGCACATTCTTGGGTAATCAAAGTCATCGTACACATATTACATTTCATTAAGATTCAGGAATTATAAAATTTAATATATTACAAAAAATTATTATATTATTCCATTCTGTTATCTTCTAAAAAGTAACTTTAGTTTATGCCAAAATCTTTCCAAAATTCTGCCCATTCTGCTGGAAAAAGAATAAGAATCCAATGTATTAAAGAGAAAATACACCATCATTGATCCATCTACATAAATGACACCATCACACCTATATTTACACTATTGTATGTCATTAAAACCCCATTAAAATGTCATGAAAGAGAGAATTAATCATGAAAATCCCATTAAAATTACTATTATTTTTTGTTGCAATTTAAATGGGGAAATTCTGGATGTCATTAAAAAGATATTAATTTGAAAGATTTCCTGCATTAAAAATGCCATTAATTTAGGTCGTAAAAATTGCAGCTCATTAAATTTATTAATGGCCATTAATTTTGTGATGGAAGTCAAATTAAACGAATGAGTATGATTATGTTGCTTTCAGTCATGTCACGAAATTTCGGTCCTATTTCTTTCCACACCTGTGGGGTCCTATTCCTTTTTACAATGGCATTTCGTGAAGTAGTGTTACATACATCTGATGCAAAATGCTACATCATCTCTGCAACCAGTTGTGCAATATTATGAAACACAGAAATAACTCCAAATTTCTCAGAATTGTAACTGGCAATCGTAATTCTTCTTCCTACGAAGTAGGCTACAGATTGCAAATTGTCCGGTAATGAGTGAGTGAGTGAGTGAGTCAGTCAGTCAGTCAGTCAGTCAGTCAGTCCATCCGAATCCTTTCGTCAGCAAAATAAGGAGAACCGTTGACATTAGAACCTTGTTTTTTAGCATGACGGTGCATTAGGGGACTGTTACCAACAAGTTCTGAGCTGACCTACTTTTGATGAAAATCACTGGTGATTCCGACTTGGGCAATGCCCATCTTAATATAAGCAGGATTTCAACTGAGGGTGGGGATTTCCAAGAGTTCAGTTCACGTCGGAGTCCTAATGCCTACCCTACTTCGTAGGTCCATTGACGTTAGTCACACTGCTCATGTGCAGTAATACTCAGTTTAACAATTTGGATCCCCTTAAAACCTTTTTCAGATCAGACTTCTTATACTTACCTCCGATGCAAAAAACTTTGTGTAAAAGAAGTTTGACATGGAATCTAAAAAGATGTACATAAAACATTGTTAGTCATTAACAAATTAATGTTCTTATCACAAAAGGGGTCTTCGTTTTTTTCTTCTGAACAAAAATGACATATCACAACAAAGCTTTTTACATCTTCAAATACGAGCTGCCCATCAGAAAACCCCTTGGCTCTGGGCTCCAGCTATTCATAATTAATTGAATTTGAACCAAGATATCAGGAACACCAAGCACTCAAGTGACAAATATACATCAGATTATGGAAAATTTTGAAATAGAAATGGCCCCTAAGGTCCAATCAGAGAAACCGGTATTCATTACATAAGTCTCTTGATGCATCGATGATGTATACCAAATTTTACATCGAGCATTTGAACGGTATCAGATATAGAGATCATTAATGATTTTGCATAAATTAAAGATGGCCGCCCATCCTTCCCACCACTCGGAGGAACTGATGTGGTTATCCATTCATGCAAGTCTCTTGATACATCGATGCTGTATACCAAGTTTCGTATAGAACACTTAAACGGTATCAGAGCTATACATCATTAAAGATTTTGCATAAATTAAAGATGGCTGCCAAGATTTCCGCCCAATCAGAGAAACCAGATCTGTCATTTATCATAATTCTCTTGATGCATTGATGATGTATACCAAATTTTACATCGAGCACTTGAGCAGTATAAGAGATAGAGATCATTAATGATTTTGCATAAATTAAAGATGGCCGCCAATCCTTCCCGTCACTCAGAGGAACTGATGTGGTTATTCATTGGAAGTCTCTTGATACATCGATGCTGTATACCAAGTTTCGTATAGAACGCTTAAATGACATCAGAGATATACAATCATTAAAGATTTGGTATAAATTAAAGATGGCCGCCAAGGTTTCCACTGAATCAGGGAAACAGTCGGTTTGGTTATTCCTTTGAAGTTTCTTGATGCATCGATGATCTATACCAAGTTTCACACTGAACAGTGATATGGTACCCGAGATTTACAAGATTAATGGTTTCGCATAAATTAAAAATGGCTGCCAAAGTTTCCACCCAATCGGGTCCAGATTCAACAGGGTTCTGGGTCACAAGCATATGCATGTACACTGCAAGTTTGGTGTGCCTAAGTGAAGTTGTTCTAAAGATATCTTGGTAACGAGAAAGGTGTGACGGACAGACGGTAGATACTTCACGAGAAAGCTATTGTCTGAGTCTTTGTGTCGCTGAAAAGGCTCAAGTCTAGACACATTGTTATCCGCAGACTTGGCTATTGTATGCATTGTCTCGTGATTCTTACATGGAGTATGAACCCGACAGACGGATGGACGGACGGACAGACAAACAGACAGACGTACATGACGACGACAATACCCTTCGGCCAAATTATGATCAAGCTGTAAAAAGGTTCCAGTTATAAGGTCTTTCGAGGTCATTTTGGCATCTTCAAGGAATATAAAATTTATGTTTGATATTCAAATCATTATAATATATTCTAAATCAAATAACACACAATTTGTGTATAGAAGTACTGTATCCCACCTGGAAATTTAAATAGGTCATGAATGAACAAGTAGTTTATATACTTTTCTGGGCTTACATGCACTGTCACAATCAACTCACATCAAGAGGAAAATGGAAATACTACAACAAAAAATCGCATTTTCAAGGTCCCTCAACTAATTGTCTGTTTTAACGCTTTCAATGCCTTGAATTCTAAATTGTAATTCTCAGTTCTTTTTTTATACAACCATCAGAAGATGAGGTCATATACTGTAATCACGATTTCTGTTCGTCCGTCAGTTCATCTGTTTGTCAACTGTTTTTGTCTCTGTGACATCTCCAGTTCCAGGTCTTGGATTTGTACCTAACTTGGGGTATACCTTACCCATGAGGCAAGAGGAACCCTATTCATTTTGCGGTAAAACATCCAGGTCATTGTGCTCGAGAATCAGCAAAAAAAATTTACCCTTAAACCAAAGTATAGCTGCATGGTCTGTTCATCTGTCTGTTCATCTTGAAGGAGTTTTCAAATAACGCTGGCAATGGGTCAGATGCTTGAAATGACTGACTTGACCTATTTTGTCAGGGTGAAATTCTAGTAATCATGTTATCTTTTGATGGATTACATATAGGCTCTCCAAATTCAAACTACAGAGAAAACTCACAATGCTTGAGATCAGGTTGTAGTGTTGGTATTGCCAGTGTTCTGGTTTATCAAGGTTTAAAATACTTTCGGGTTTCACTGTACATAAGCAACTTATTGATGGACCGTTCCAATTTGACTGATCTTGACCTATTTTATCAAGGTCAAATTCTTGCAACTCCAGGGATCATGACTATAGGCTCTCGAAATTTTTCCAGATTGTGTCTCTTAAGTTTGGTTTTTGCAGTCTGATGTATGTGTGGGTGATTTTTAAAGCCCACAGGGCTCTTGTTTTCAATAATTTGTAAAAATGTTTTTCTTTTCGAATGTTTTCGAAGTGGTTTACAAAACCTCTACATCCCACTTACTTCTTCACCTCTCAGACTTACACAAGTCACACTGATCACTTTATTGACCTACCTATTGATTCGCCATCATCCCAGAAGAGTTCTCCCTCAGCACTGCCACCTTGAGAACTCCAAGCGTTCAGGGCAACCCTGAGAGTGAATGGCTTCATACGACTAAAATGGAGGAAATGTATAAACATGCGTCAATCCAAATGACAGTGAGGGCAAAATGTTTCAGCATTCCTTACCTAATTGGGCATATACTCATAAAAGACATTATCCATCTTGAAGAATCAAGGAACAATTTAAGTTCATTTCAAAATTATAAGTTTTGATATTTTTATAAAATGTCAGTATTTGGCGAAATGTAGATTATTGCGGAATGTTGTCATTATGACTTTGTCATCAGAGGACTTCCAATAAGGACATAAACAGGCTGATTTCATACCATTTACTGGCACTTAAAATTAGAAAGTTGCCAAAAAGCCTGAAATAGACAGTTGAAAAAAAAACCTCTGCTTTTCTGGCAAAAATAATCAATTTTATGGAGTTTTTTTCTTCATCTTTTATGAGAAACACTAGCCTGGTAGAATGCCTGATCTCTGTAGTTCCCGGAGCTAAATGGCTCATTCATCATCTTTAAAATTGTGTGTATTATGCCCTGCAACTATACACACAGCCAGTTCAGTTGCTAAGAAAGTTAATCTTTGAAACAGAAGTTGTTTATGCCTTTTTCCAGTGTGCAACGAACAACCTGTATTTGCCCCTGATTAACCTGAAATCCTCACAATGAAACTAAATATGCGACAAATTTTGACATTATTAAATTTCATAGTTTCCTTGAAATTCACATGAAGATTTTGATTAAAACCATGAAAAAGTGATACCGTAATGTATGTTTGGCAGCATCACACAAATATTTTCAGGCTGCAAAGAAATGGTTCATTA
Source organism: Hanleya hanleyi (assembly GCA_036873755.1). Lineage (NCBI taxonomy): Eukaryota > Metazoa > Mollusca > Polyplacophora > Lepidopleurida > Hanleyidae > Hanleya > Hanleya hanleyi. Next base: position 66,748 of record JAVTVY010018913.1, on the reverse strand, counting down.
GTAAAATTTTAAATTAAAATATTCACTAAAACATCAATACATATGCAGATGGATATGTTTGCTTGGACTGTTACATGGAGGTTCTCCAACTACCATTCTCCAATTGTCAGAACTTGTAATCTCCTAAACTGTCAGTGTAACACCCTCTGACTGCACTGTGCAGAAAAACATTGTGTGCATGCGCATTTAGTCTGTGTCAATTTTGATCAACACAGGGAGCATGTATCTGTATATGAGAGAGATGAGGCATGCCTCTAGTATATCTTGTAAAAGACTTAATAAGTGTTATGCTAAATTTTACACAATGAAACTCGGTACAATATCTTGTTCAGCTGCGACATGCTGAGCCCACTTCGCTCTGTTTAAGGGGAGGGTAAGTACAATATTTTGATACTTCCAAAAATGAGGATATCTCAAAGATTTTTATATATATTGGATACATGATCAAAATTATTCGAAAAAACATCATTTGCACAAAGATATATATATCGGTTTCCATGGTAACGGCGGCCATCTTGGATTTTGGCGCTAAATTAGGAACGCATAATACGCTAAAGTAAAAGAGCAAACTTCATCAAACTTGCAGGGTATTTCTGTGGTGTGTTCCTTTGTGCAAATAAGAAGTTTCAAGCAAAACTAACCATTGGAAACAAAATTTAAGCCGTTTTACTGATTTACACTAAAAAATCATATGCCTTTTTAGTGCCGTATTTAGTTTAAATCAGTAAAACAGCTCAAATTTTTTATCCAACGGGTATTTTTGCTTGAAACTTCTTATTTGCACAAAGGGACACATAACAGAAATACCCTGCAAGTTTGATGAAGTCAGCTCTTTTACCTGGGCATATAATGCTTTCCCAAGTTCAGCACCAAAATCCAAGATGGCTGCCGTTACCATGGCAACCGATATATATACCTTTGTGAAAATGCTGTTTTTTCAAATACTTTTGATGATATATCCAATATATATAAAAATCTTTGAGATAACTTCATTTTTGTAAGAATTAAAATATTGTACAACCCCCCCCCTTAAATGCGGATGATGTTTATTGGTCGAAAGCCATGCGCACAAAACCTGTGCACGGCAATATTAGGAGTGAGTGAGTGAGTAGGATTAACGTCATTTTCAACATTTTTTCAGTCACATAACGACGGTGACTACATGTGCCAGAACACGAGAGTGTACACAGTTCCTATTATGCTGGACACTGGCCAGCCCAGCTAGTACAGTACCCGGTCACCCATCCAAGCGTTGACCGCAATGTTAACCCCAGTACAATCAGAGGGTATATCTGACAGTAGAAGGTACACAATCTGATGTCATGAGAATTAATACCTACTACCTGCTCCTACCTGAAGTGTGTATTGTTAGCAGGTTCTTGCATGGGAATAATATATCCTCCCCTCAGATGTAGTGGAATCCTCGAGTCCGGTTGGATGGCCAGTCTCACAGAATGACCACCCCATTCACTCGCTATTTGACCCTGAATGGCAAAAATAGATATCTTGAGAATAAAAATCTAGAAAGATTAGAGTGATGTCAGAGAGATTTCACATGACATTGAAGCATCTATAGGATAATACAACTGTCTCCACAAAAAGATGCTGATACTAAATGAATTAATACATTCCTTGAAGCAGACTGAATTCATAAATTATATAAAAGACAAAATTGTCCACTTACTGTATAAAAGTCATACCAGCGAGACTTTATTGGCAAATACAAAGACAACTCTATTTGACCCTGCAAAAGAGATGAAAAGCAGCTGGTCACATTTGCTTTGACACCAATCAAAAAGTGAATTGATTATATTAACACAATAAGACCTGCTAAAGTGTATGCAATTGAATCTCAAAAAGTATTCAACTAAATCACAAGTAGGAAGAACTGAAACTACCTGTGGTTTCAATCAGATCTCTCGAAACTTCAGTTTCAATTTCGATTGCTAGCAAATTTTCCAGAATGCAACTGGCTGAAATAAAATGCCCTGCCCCAAAGGCTGCATCAGTGTGCTAAAGCGGAAAGCATCTGATTTCTTACGAGTCGGGCATTAGGAATGAAATGTTGAATGATCATCTACATAGATAACCAAGTGTACATGTACTCAGTCTTTGCCATAAGGAAAATATGGGCGAGCTGCAAATCAGTCCCCTAAAGTGCTCTGGGCGAGCTGTTAGCTCTTCGGGAATCACTCTCCTGAAATCCAACAGGGGGAGCTATCGCTCTGCTTAGGTGAGTGAAACTATACATATGAGAAATAAAAGATGAAACCTGAAAGTTGAATTGTTCTGTTTTTATTCTCACTTTAAACAGCAATGTACAACATTTATGTGAACATGTTGCTACAAACCCGACACCTTATCTACAGTTCTGGCAAGTGTTCTCTACAAACAAACTGATCTCAGTATACACCATTAAACTGTCAGACTGACCAGTTTTCCACTTATCAGATTTCAACTTAATTACTGCAAAGTGAATCCAGCAAATTTGGGTGCGCGGTCACTTTATCTTTGTATCGGGAGCAAAGTTTGCACCACACTTCCACTACATACTGCCGCCCTTCGGCACTGGTTTCAGTCTTGAAGGCGATATTTTTCTCCACGACTTCCCCCCAGTTTCGGAATGTTTTCAGTTCCACTTTGTTGCCTTTCTTACTGGAACTCGCTGAACTTTCTGCCATCGCGAAAAGCAGCGATAAAATCAGTAAAGCAGTCACTTGAACTTGAAGCTGTTGCATCTCACTTCAAAGGCCGGACGCCATCACTGCCGATTCTTGCTATGGCTGCACTCAAAATACATTGCGCATGCGTGCAGGGACAACTTCCTGTCGAAGCACATGGACCCAGCGATAGTGAAAGTAGGAGAAGAATTACTTGCACCGCGTGTATGTAAGCCTTACTTTTTTAACTTTTTTTTCGTTATTTTGGATAATAGTTTGGGCGAGCGAGAGATCGGTCGCCTGAGAAGGTTTGGGCGTGTGTGGGCGCGAGCGAGAGCGATCGCTCGCCTTTCCCGGCATTGACTGGTACTGGTATTAATTGATCATCGGGGACCTCATTCTATCAGCTATCAGTACTATAATCAGTATTTGAATGCCACTATTTAAATGCCTTAACTCAGATGATCAGTCATACAATCATTTTTACCTGTTCTAGAATGGGTGAAATGAGGAGGGCTGGACCCCAGAGGAACTGTCTGTCGATACCATATGTAGTCTTGTCCCAAATAAACCTACAGAGAAGACACCAACAGATCAGACAATGATATACTTGGACACTGTTTTCCTTAACTTCCTTAACAATTTCAAACTAGTATCAACACTGTCTTGTACGGGAATGCAAAGATCATGATACACTGATAATCGTCTATGCAGTTTTCTGGCAGGAATATTTGTCTGACAATGCCACATTCTTGAATACCAATGCTAGGCTGAATTTGTTCTCTGACAGTACTAAAGTACAGAGTAGCTGTACCACACCGAAACGGTTGAAAAAAAAGCTTAAAATTTACAAATGTTTCATTCTATAAAGAGTATAGTTTTTCTTTAGTATATATAAAGGCAGGGTATCTCACTCGTGATGCAGTGGTCGAATGACAGTATTCCCTTTAACATGAGCATAGTGGAATAGTGTGTAGAGGTACGGGAGTAGCCAATATCTCATCTCAATGGCTTCACGGGATACGTCCTGTACGTCTTCATCAAAGGAACCTGGGTCTTGATTCTACAACATTATTTGAGATCACATGTGTATCAAACAGAATTACCTGATAAGAATCTTAATTTCATCGTTTTCTCATACTTCTTTGTCCCTAGAGTCTGCTGGCATATTTTCATGTCATATTCTCAGCTAGCTTGAAAACCGTGAACTGAAAATTCAAATTTTCGAACAATGCCCACCTCCCCCACCACTTCCCTCTCATCCCATGTGATAGTTAAGTTATGGCTCTTGAGTGATACAAGTACTGGGACCATGGATAATGTCGGTATTAAGAGGTTGGTCAGTTTACCCAGGTGTCGGTATTCACATGTTTCAATGCACTTTACTTTTCAATGATGCTGTACTATAGTTTTGTGGAAGCTTCAGCATTCTTCTTTTCATTCATTTCTACCTCAAATTCATTAGCCACCCTCAAGTTTCCAATATCAGGAATGCAATTAACTTACCATGAAGTCCTTTCCATTGTGATTTCTAGAGAAGGTGTAGAAAGCCCCAAGTTGCATCCATCGCTTACACATTTCTGGTGTCGTATCACCAAAATACCCACAAATGTCAGCTCCAATCTGAATCGAAAATAAGAAGATTTTTGGAATTAATCCAATTAACAGTTTTCACTGTCTAATTTTTTACATGCAACATGTAAACAGCTGGCTATGTTAGATTACGTGCTGTAGAATGGATGGAGAAAGTAGTGCCAATTACTGTTACTCTACGGTACTACAATTCGGATCAGCATGACTATACTTACATAAGGTATACCGAAGAGGTTAAACTCCAGAATACCTGAAAGATTAACACACAAAAAGTGATTAGAAAAGCATCATAGAAGTTAGACTGTCCCACTCGGGTCCATCACAGTGTAGGTGTGCAAATCCAACACACAATGGCATTGGCTTTTGATTTCCATCCCATGTTGCTTGGAAACTATATATACCATATAAACCATTGCACTAAAATTGAAGTTAATCCTTGGGCAATAGATCTGCCCCAGAGACTGCAGCAGGTGTATCGATGCATCGCTCCTCGCATGATTAATGGTTCATTCTTCTGATCTCTTTCCTGTCTCTTTAGCATGGGGCAGCTTTATAACTTTTGATAACTAATGTGAAATAAATATGATAAATATGAATCAACTATTCCAAGGAAGGACCATTATTCTCCTGTTATGATAATTTCTACAACTTCAGGTGAAAAATAGTCCAGTTATCATTGATTAAAAATATTTCCTATGCTGAAGAGATAGGAAAGAGACTAGAAAATGAACAGCAAATCAGGCAGGGAGTCACATGTCAATGCACCTGTTGATGCTATCATTGCAGATGACTAATAATTACTAACTTCAATTTTAATGCAAGTCTGGGATTGGTAGCTTGTTATATCTACCACAGAACCTGTATAAATGTGCATGTGATATGATTCAGCTTTTACAACATTAAAGGGATAGACCAATAACGTGTTGTTGTTGTAGTTATGAAATTTTTGCTCTCACTCTTGCAAAAGTTTGAATATACTGAACCATAGCGATCTGAAACTGGTCAATATTCAGATACAAACATGTTTAACTTTGTTAATTTTTCATACTATACCATAGCAGGACTCGATAAGTGGTGTCAATATAGTCTGTTCTCTGCATTATACAGTGAGGAACAAATTTTGTGTAATTGTACATACCAATGATGGACTCGGCAATATGAGACCATTTACTGTCATTGTCCCCTAGCCAGTGTCCCGTGTACTTGCCGCTTCCTGGAAATGTGGATCGGCTAATCACTATACTCCGTGCCCCTGTGGCTGTTTGCATTGCCCTGATCAATAAGGAAATAATGTTGAAAGTTGGGGTCTTGTGTAAGATATACAGTAAAACCTGGGTAAACCGACCATATTTGAGACCACATTAATGTCGGTTTTGACTGTTCTGGTTTATCAAGGTTCAAAATACTTTAAATTTAGGTATTGGGACCATGGATAATGTCAGTATTTGGATTACCCAAGTGTCGGTATTCACAGGTTTCACTGTAGATCTTGTCTTGGCATGTTGAAGTATGAAATTCAAGGATATAGCTCAAATTAATAATAATTCAATGGGGAAAAACGACAGATATGGGATTTTCAAAACTTGAAACTCAAACTGTTCAACCCTGACAGTTCTGTGCCCCCTGATTTGATCAACCCTGGCGCTTCTGTGACCTCTACATTGTTCAACCCTGGCAGTTCTGTGACCCCAGAGTTGTTCTACCATGGCAGTTCTGTGACCCCTGAATTATTCAATCCTGATTGTTCTGTGACCCATGAATTATTTAACCCTAGTGGTTCTGTGACCCCTGAATTATTCAACCCTGATGGTTCTGTGACCCCTGAATTGTGTAATCCTAATGGTTCTGTGACCCCTGAATTGTTCAATCATGGTGGTTCTTCGACCCCTGAATTGTCAAACCCTGGCATTTCTGTGACCCATGAATTGTTCAACTCTGGCAGTTCTGTGACCCTTGAATAGTTCAACCATGGTGGTTCTGTGACCCCTGAATTGTTCAATCCTGGCAGTTCTGTGACCCCTGAATTGTTCAACACTGGCAGTTCTGTGACCCCTGAATTGTTCAACACTGGCAGTTCTGTGACCCCTGAATTGTTCAACACTGGCAGTTCTGAGATGCTTGAATTGTTCAAACCTGGGTGTTCTGGGAGTCCTGAATTGTTCAACCTTGGTGGTTCAGTGACCCCTGAACTGTTCAACCCTATCGGTTCTGTTATTCTTGAATTGTTTACCCCCGATGGTTCTGTGACCCCTGAACATATTGCTCATCTTTGGCGACCCCTGAACTGTTCAAATCTGGAGATTCTGTGACCCCCGAATCATTCAATACTGGCAGTTCCGCGTGACCCCTAAATTGTTCAACCCTGGTGGTTCAGTGACCACTGAATTGTTCAACTATGGTGGTTCTGTGAATCCTGAATTGTTCAACCCTTGTGTTCTGTGACCCCTGAATTGTTCGACCCTGGCGGTTCTGTGACCTGAATTGTTCAACCATGGTGGTTCTGTGACTCCTCAGTTGTTCAACCTTTGTGGTTCTGTAACCCCTGAATCGTTCAACCATGGTGGTTCTGTGAGTCCTCAGTTGTTCAACCTTTGTGGTTCTGTAACCCCTGAATCGTTCAACCCTGGCGGTTCTGTGGTCCCTGAATTGTTCAACCTTGGCAGTTTTGTGACCCCTGAATTGTTCAACCCTGCCAGTTCTGCGACCCCTGAATTGTTCAACCATGGCAGTTTTGTGACCCCTGAATTGATTCATTTGTACAAGAAAGACACAACAAATCATGAGAATTTCACAGCCTGGACATTAAGGTAAATCTCCAGTATATCTGAAGATAACTGAAGCTTATGTCGCATATATGTACCCTGGCACAGAACATGCTTGGTGACTTGTGCAGCTGTTGACATGTGGAGCTTGTTCTGATGTACTTTGTGAAACTGCTTAGCATTCTCAAATAGCAATACTGTCTGAGCAGACAACAAAATAGTCAATTAATGTGGACTGCACTAGGGAATATTCTGCACCAGCTTTATTTTCAGCGATATACGTTTAAAATCTCACTGGTACAACAATAAAACAGTCGAATAATGATTGACAGTTTGGCTCGCTTCACCAGTACTTACTCTAATGTTGGTGGTGTTTGGCTCCACCCATATAAACTGTGGACATCATAGTGGCGATATTGCCCACCTTCCCCCTGTACAGCATTCAAACACACAGTCTTGTCAGGCAGGGTGGCATTGCGGTCATTGTTATCATGGGCATATACAGCCACTGAAAATCAAGAATTACAGTGGTTTCAACATAAGACTATTGCCTCTAGTCCCGACTTAGGGAAGTGATATACATTAGCAGTGAAATGGAAAGGTTTTGAAGCATTGACTGAAAATCATGCAGGTCCTGTAGAATGAAAGAGGACCACTATGCAGTCAAGCTGTTCTATAGAAAAAGGGAGGGAAGCAAGTCGTTTTGATCTTATGGTGAAAAATATCATTTTTTTGTGTGCACTGTTTATGTATATTCATGATACAGTGACACCGGTCAATACCGACACCTGGTTAAACCAACCAACCTCTAAATGCCTGCATTATCCATGAACCCAATACTTAAATTTCAAGTATTTTGAACCTTGATAAACCAGAACACTGTGAAAATCGACACTATGATTTGGTACCAAGCATGGTCGGTTTACACAGGTTTCACTGTATATACAGAGATAACTTACTAGTCCTGTATGGAGGTTCATCCCACTTGTTATTCAGACATTTGAGGCTCCAATAGGGTTTATCTTCTGGGGGCCAGTTCCAAGGCCTTTCCTCATTGGTACCAAAATTAGCTGGCTCATTCATATCCTACAGCAAACAATCACCATGGTTCATTCCAATTTTATCCTTTCTAATATAACGGATAGAATCTCTTTATATGATTAATGTATTGCAGGCTCTTTCAACATCACAATTAGGTCATGCAAATCAACATAAAATATTCCTGAATTTTTTGTTTATAACAAATGCATTATTAATAGGTACAGTATGACCACATATGAATTTTTAGTACAAGCACATGTTAGGTTCAATGCCCAACTTATACTAATTTCAGTTTTAATATATTCCTATATGCAACTGTATATAAATTTCAGACCAATTTCCGATTTACTTGTTACGTGAATTGTTAGTACAAGCCGTATAAAATATACCAGGATTTTGTGTAACTATAATATTATTCTTAACGTTATCGTACATACATGTAGTCTAGCTTGCGATTGTGTGATTATTCTCCTGAGATGTTTAAATATTTATTTGACCACGTTGTTGTACAGTATTAACTATGACATTTGATATTTTGTACACTTTTGTTTTGGAGGACCTCTTGGAAGAACAGTTTATAACTGATTGAGTTACCCTCAATAAATAAAGATTTATATATATATTGTACTCCAACTAAACTTTTTGAAACTTTAAATTTCAAATGGGGCATTCTCAAGTTAGAGAGAACTACCTCTCTGAAATGGATGTAAAAAAGGTCATTCTTGCTTGATAACTTCTCAATTATGCATCATCCCAGTGATTTTCCAATGAAAGTGTGCATAGTCTAATTTTTGATAAAGAACAAAATATGCAGTCTATTATTATGCAAATTAGAAAGACAATTTGTGTCTTTAATACCATCTGATGTGGATAGATATATCCAGGTTTGCCTATGGCAGCTGTCTCTTAGTTCGATACAATCTTGAATCAATTGGGCAAAAATGACCATATATAGAGGAGGTTCTCTCTAACCTGTTCAAGTATTATGTAGACAAATATTTCAGATTTTCTGATGCATAAGTAAACCTGGTGTACGGTACATCTGGAAATTTCTAGCTAATTTATGAATATAGTTTACTCACTATCCACATGCCATCAAAGGTGAGGTTATTAGCTCTGTAGTCAATTATCAGCTCCTTCCAGATTTCTTTAGTCACATTCTTGAAAAAGTCTGGGAACACTGCCTTTCCTCTGGGCCAGACCTGGAATTATACATTGTGAAGTGCCCAAGATTGCTGAAACAAGGAAATCTGGGACAGTTCTATTATTCTGATTTACATGAAGTAAATCACAAATTCATCAAATAATAATTCCAGATATAATCTGGGTTGTGCTGTAATACAGCAAAAACAAAATACTTTCATAATATATCAGCTGTGGGGTGAAGTGATGCTTAGCTTATGAAATACAGAGGGCGAGTAAGGACTGAAGGTGGCATTTTTATGATATTAGATCTATTGGTTTTCCAAATTGCTGCTGGAAATGTCTTTAAATGATTTTACAACTGTTAACATCAGAGGAAGTTTTCCCACATTTTTTGGTCAAGGTGACCATGTTTTTTTAATCTTTTGACCTCAACATAGGGTAAATATACCCAACAGAACTATTTCATAACCTGAAACTGAAGATTTTCCACTTTGCAGGTTTTCTGTCTCAAGTGAACCTAAATTTGACCCCAAAAAAATAGGCCTTTTAACATATAATATCGGTAAAGTTCCATCTAACGAAAAGCAAACCCCAAACAAAGCGAGGGTCAGCTTCAATATTCGCCCACACAACAATTTGACCTTAAGTTTGGTATGTAACACATAGTCCCAGATTTCGGTAAATTAAGTAAGCATTGACCCATATATGACTCTTAATTGATGAGGAATCTCTCTGAACATATCTCAACACTGGTTTCCAATGCTAGAAAAACAGTTATTTTCTTTTTTGAATTTTACTTTTTGCTCTGTGTTTTGGATGCATCTCTAATTTGGTCACCGAGTTCAAAGGGTCTACCAAATACCCTACCAAATACATTTTCAGGGAATCTCTAAAAATGAAAAATTTGAAAATCAATTTTCCTATTTCTAAGCTTAAACTTACCTTCACATACCTTATTGCTATCGTAACACATTACCACAGAAACAAAATAGTCCCTGTGCTCCCCAGTGCCCATGCGCGAGTACCCAGAATCCAATCTGTCCGACCACGTCACTTCCTTCTTTCCTATTCAATCGCAGTGTGAATAACCCATTAGCGGGGAGGCTGGGAGGGCCATCACAGTATGTGAAGGTAAGTTTAAGCTTAGAAATAGGAAAATTGATTTTCAAATTTTTCATATTTCTTGCGCTGTAAAACTTACCTTCACATACCTTATTGCTAGAATATCATAGCCGGACGGAGGGAATAGTGGTCGAAAACAGAAAGGAATCTCAAGCATAGGCGAAGGAGAAAACAGGAGTCAGCCAGGTAATCGAGCGCCATAAACGCATGTAAGATGAGTATATTATGGCTATCGATCTATCACCCGGCCCCGATAAGAGGGCACTGTGAACAGGCTGACAGGCACTAGACCGAAACCTCTTCCCCCCCTCCCCCCTTTTTTTGAAAATTGGGGAGAGCAAACACTTACCAAATTTTAAAATTGGTAAACTCACTAGGTCTAGTGCAAACAGGTCGACGGGTTATCAACGGCCTGGGCACCACCCGCGGTCCCAGCGTGTAGAAATCCCGTCTCAACAGCGTCCAATTCTGGAGGTGATGACAGACAAACGTATCGCAAACCTCCAGATTACGGCCCTCAACATGTCAAATGTCGTCCACGGAAATGTCAGATCATAGAAATCAGGATGTCAGTACAGCCCTGATCTGATGAATCCAAAGCTAGGAGAGTGTTACCTCCGCAGGTACGTCCGTGTACGCCAAACGAGAAGTTTTGGAAAGCTAGGAAGAACATATTTTATATTTCCTGCTTTCCGTAACGAACAGGTACGGGGGAATACAAGGGCTGTGTATAGCTGAGTATAGGCATGTAATTCTTTATCGTAGAATAAACAGCCCAATGGAACAGGTATTTATTCTTTATCGTAGAATAAATAGCTCAGTGATACATCGTATGTCTGTATAATCGGAAGCTGAAGCCACGTAAGTTGAAACATGCGCCGTATATAACAGCAGATGTAGATGTGCAACCTTTACTTCACGTCTCGAAGGATGGAGAACGAAAGGAAACACCCGATGTACCGGAAGTCGAATGTGACACAACCGAAGAATGTAACAGGAGAAGTCACACGACGAGGTACATCGGACTACAGAAGCCACAGAAGGATATGATGTAGGCCTGTACACCGCATGACGAACAGGAAATGGAGAGTACGTCGGAGCAGTGTAGGAATCAGCCGGTCTGCTACACATCGATGACGTAACCGGAACACTATACATCGATGACGTAACTGGAGAACTAAACATCGATGGTTGAACCGGAACATCATACAATGATTACGTAACAGAACATCACAAGTTGCAGCAAGCCTGTAGAAGGATGTAGTTGCCGAAGTCGGAACATACGCAAAAACAGAAGCGGAAGTTCCGATGTAAGACAATGATACCGGAAGGTAAGATGATACCGAAAGGTATGATGTAAGAGGTTGCATGTAGATATCCGAGAAACTCGGAAAAGACGTAGGCCGGAAATCATAACTGGATCCAGGCACACGTGGTTGTAGTACCGGTTGAGAAAGCTGCGGGGGTGCTGACAATGGTTGCGGCAGAGCCCTATATAATCTCGGCACATTCAATAATGAACGGCCAGATTCAGCAAAACCGGATACTGGTGTAATAGTCACCGATGACAGGAAGTGGTGATATTACAAATGCAGCAGACATCTCCGTAGTTTGTGTAGACGGCGATGAGCAGGGCCGAATTGTTGATAAATTCTCTGGAAGTGACGGGTCCTTGACAGGGGGTAGTCACCATCTCCGAATTTATTATCGAAGTTCCAGTTTGTTGAGGGTAATAGTAGACACAGCAAACCGGAAACAGGAGTTATTACAACCGACGACCTTACGGAAGTGGTGCAATAACGGAAGACATTGCAGGCACATCTTTCCTCAATTTCTCCGGCATTGTTGTAGAAATATCTTCTGCATGACGAGGCGGCACCAAGGTGGAGTTCGATGCAGCCGCCGGGTACGATAATCTGAAATTGGAAGTAGGGAACAACATATGCGATCAAGGTCATCTCGTGTACAAGCTTACCTGGATGACGAACGCCATTTTGTACCCGTAACAAACTTCACATAATCAGAAATAGTTGGAGGCGGAATATTTATTACAACAATAAAGTGAAACGGGGTGTCATATAAACATGAAATTACGTTTAAAAGACATAAGAAAAGAAGGCTCTCCGTTACTCTAAAGACGAGACGGAGAACAATACAATTTCTCGGCCCCGCCAGATGGGAGACGACAGAAATACACTTTCTCATACAAACTGGTCAAACCAGTTTCTCCCGACACCACAGACCAGCCAAAGCGGGTCCACAGGCCGGCTTCATAGACCACATATAACGCAGACAATAGAAGCCATTTTATTTGATTCAGAGATGATTTGAATACTTCCCGACGGGTGAGATTTCCAGGCCCGGTAGGTAATGCAAGAATCACAGAATCACAGTAAAATCCAAGGTATTAATCCCAGGTAGAATCCGAGGTAATATCCAAGGTAAATTCCGAGGTAATGCGTGGTAAACTCAAAAATAGATCGAAGATTTTTCAGACAAATTTGAGAACACGTGTTTCCACTACGACTTGTAGAGCAAAGAAGGAAGTGACGTGGTCGGACAGATTGGATTCTGGGTACTCGCGCATGGGCACTGGGGAGCACAGGGACTATTTTGTTTCTGTGGTAATGTGTTACAATAGGCAATCGCGTAAGAACACGATAGCAATAAGGTATGTGAAGATAAGTTTTACAGCGCAAGAAATAGAACATATTGATATTTTTTTCAAATTGGATTTTTTAACAGAATAAAACAGATGTGGTGAAAAACGTACTGAATCCGTAATCTCTTATCCGTGATGCCAGAGTCTGATTATGATCATGTCATATAATATCGACAAGTCTGTTGCGTCGGACGTCCCATTGTGACACACGTTGCACAACAATTGACTATGATGACATCTTTATGATGACACGTCATCAGAGGCATTATGTTTCAGCTTCGTGACGTTGCTGATGTTAAAATGAAAATGTTGCCAAGAACATTTGCTACAGTTGCTCGCTTCGAACGATCGTGATCAGACTCTGACATCAAGGGTCAGCAGGTCACGGCCGTTTTCAACGGGTTTAGAAATGGAGGGTTTCAACTTTGTATTTTATAAACTTTGACCAGTCCCCAAAACAGTAAACCACTATAACATGTCAAATATAACATCTTACAACAATTTAGCATCAAAAAAGAATTGGGTGTGTGTACCATTTGGTAGAACCTTTAATGTCATGATAGGGGTGTAATTTAAAGGCTTGAAATTGGCACAAATGAAATTGATGTCATTGGGCCTGTGAAGCAAAGACTTACCAAGCCCAACAATGCCCCTTTGGAATCCGTGCTATTCTCTGGTGGATCATACACATCACCATTCTCATCATATTCCGGCCATTTTATATTAGCATCAGCAGCAAGCATTTTCTCATAAGGGAGATAATCGGTCTCGTTGGTTATCAGAGCAGGATCCTGCAAGTGGACACCAGAGAATTTGGATAAAGCAGATTTAGAACAAACTGGATAAATACAACATATCATCTGACAGCAGATATGAGTAAATTTATATATACACAGAGTAGGCTACTGTATTTGGAATGGTACATTTAGTTATAATATACAGATATTGCACACTGTAGGGAATGAGTCATCAGGCGAAATACGACGAGTATCGAGCACAAGTTGAATATTGCCTGTCTGTACATGAAAAATCCAAATGTCACACCCTACAGCATGCAATGTCTGTTTTATTATGCCGAATGTTTCTTAACAAAGATAGCAAAAGAGGAGGGTTTGCAAATATAAGATCCACGTCTGATAACAGCAACAATATGGCATCGACATGTAGATCTATAATATGCGGTACTGTAGAATTCGCGGATGTTTCCAGACCGGTCGGTGCATGTCTTCACCTTTGGTCATAAAAACAACTGTAAGAATATTTGAGGAATAAAAATCCCAGAACTTCCCACTCAAGTTGCCGAAACTCATTCAGCAGGGTTAACTTCATCCCTAGCAATGGTGCATTGCTGCGCACTGATGGGAGACAACTGCGCTCGAGACCATGCACTATAAATTTGAGACAGTTGGCTTTGCTGAACATGTAATAGTTATTGTGTTATACATTTCATATCGAGAATTACAGAATATCATGTGACTGCATGTTACAACCAATCAGGATGAACAATTCTGGTATGAGGTATAATAATTATGAATGTCTCACAAGAATGATGATAACTCTCATTCCACTGTCTTGTAGAGATTTGAAGTAGTCATTCAGACCAGCAAAGTTGACTTTGTCCAAGGTGAAGTCTTTCTCTTCATCCATATGATCAATGTCCGCATATTGGATGTCCTGAGAAGAAAAAGTGACAGAAAGGTGAAAGACAAATGAATCCACTCTCAAATGGCAGTAACCCCAAAACCCTCAAATTAATATTTGCTAAATATTTTAATATCTATCAAGACATAAGTCTTCACAACTATTATAAGACCAGGAAAATATACTATGTATAAATTTCATCATTTTTCATAACTGAAGTGAATTTACAAAAAATATATATAAAACCAAAAACAAATGATATACTTACTGAATATTAATCAGTTAAACATAAGAACTATCATTTAGAAGTTAAATTTGATTTCAAACAATACACAGGCAAAAATGCAGCATGCACACATTTTTTTAAGGAAACCCACATCAACCTGTATGCATGGTCACATGAAAATCTCCCATAGTTAAGTAACAAGTGAAGAATCCTTGAAAGTCAGATGTCACTGACTCGATATGCACTTTGTACAAGTTTTATTGTGCAACTTTGCCTGTGTACATATCCACTTACATGAGGTATTCTAGCTGCCCGTGTTCTATCAACTGCTGCCTTCAGATTCTCTAAACTGTTGTAGCCATAGCGACAGAGCTGGAAACCTAGAGACCAATATGGAGGCATCATGGGACGACCAATCAACTGAAAATATAAACTATTTGGTATATACAGTCGTTATTAACAACATGAGTGCATCATGTTTGTTCAATCTCATCTTCTACACTCATCTATGCCTATAGCTGAATGGTACAAGACACAAAAGGAAAACCACTCGCATTGTAACATGTTCCAATTCCCACTGTACAAGTGATCAATTTGTTATCTTTCACAATCATGTTATCTGCTGTTGGTATCTTTCATGATGTTCATTACGAAATCCAATTTAATCTAAATTTCCCACCATGAAATATGGGTGTGATCAAATTTATCAGAACAAGTTGACAAAATGGCTCAACATCGTGAATATAATCCATTATTTCTTCGTTATTTCAATGATTTTAGAGAGTGATCAAATTCAGTAGAAAAATTGATTGAATTTCATCCCCAATTATTTCATCCCCAAAATTGGGGATGATTGAATTTTGATAAGGGGAATGATTTATTAGAGGGATCAACATATTAAGTTCATTACCGTTCATGATATGATATCAGTTCATTACAGTTTGCCAGCCAAAATAATGATTACTCTTCAAACGCTTTAAGGAGAGTATAGAATTACCTGAGTATATTGTTGTACAACATTTTCAGGGTGGGGTCCCATAAACACAAAGAAATCCAGAATTCCTCCAATAGTCCTATATGTTAACATGGGGAGCGGGGAGAAGGAATAGTCTGTAAACAAGAAGAAATTTGGTGATTATAAAATGTATGGTTGGGCCATTTAATGGATGAAATACAGTGAAACATTTGAGTACTGACACCGGGATTAACCTCTAAATACTGACATTATCAATGATCCCAATACTCAAATTTAAAGTATTTTGAACCTTGATCAATGCTGAAGCTTGATAAACCAGAACCCTGTCAAAACCGACACTATAATCTGGTCCAAAGCATAGTTGGTATACACATGTTTCACTGTAAATGGAACAATTTGGTTCATGTTAATAACAAGTTTAGTCAGTATTGTTTAAAGGATCATGGTTTGAAGTACAACTGCACATTTTGATAATAAGTACGAGAATTCAGGATATAAGGGGTGATCATATGGGGTGATGCTTAGTTTGAGTAAACAGAGGGGATCAAGTCTGTGGGAAATATTATGGGGATTCATCTCTGATGGTGGTGTTCAGGAAAAACACAAGTGACAACCACATGAAATCATTATTTTGAAGAAATAAAAGCGGATATGTCTTACCTTGAGCATTACTGTTGAGTAATAAAACACCGTGAGAATTGCCATCCTCCTCCATACACATGTAGAATGGATGAACACCATACAGGTTTATATTGTCCTGAAATGAAATTCCATTTTATGTTAGGGCTGAACAAAATTAATCTTTACATTCACAGGCACCTTTTTGAAAAATAAAATGATGAGGAAGGGGGGCTTTTTTATCTTTGTATTTTTTTCTCTTTCGCATAGACCAAATATATCCATCTTTTCTGGCACACCGATGCAGTATTTTAATACAATTTGCATGAAACCAACCATGTATTTGTCTTATTTGAAGAGTCAGCATTCAACAATATTATTTCCTTCAAATAAAACAATTATTCTGACTCAATGTCTAAAAACATTATTTTGGCCGAACTTTGAGAGAGAAATCTGTGAAAGCAAAAAACATGAGGGTTACTCTCACAAACCCCTTGGCTTCCCCCAAGCAATTGAGAAAAATGCTGAGGATGTGCAAAATATTATGGCTATTCTAATCATCCAGAATTGTCCTTCTAAGAGAATATCATCAATTCTGCAGATATAAGAGCTACATTCAAGAACATGTATATCACAAATCATATCTAGATTAATACACACAAAAAAACTAATTACTAGATGCCATAGTAAATTTTATGACAAATATGATATCTAAATGTCTATAAATGGAACATTGTATAAATTTGATTTTGATTTGGTTTTCTTTCAAGGAATATATTATCTTCCTTCATTGGACAGCATACTACCAGGTACTGTAATAAGTAAGCGTACGAAATGACCCCTTCTCAAAGAATCCTGAAAACACTCATGCCTTTCAAACTGTAGACAAATAATTTTTATTTCTTTTATCATTGCGGGGTTTGCCCTAAAATCCAAGTTAATCCTTAGACCATATTATCTGACACCAATAGCAGTGGGAGGTGCAATGATACGAGGTTGGCCGCATGAGTCCTGGTTTGTTAATAGGGGTTCTTTGCTATCTCTTCAACCTAAGAAATATATTTAATCAATGATACCTGGGTTATTTTCGACCTTTTTTTTCAAAATTATCGTAAATGTAAGCTTATTGGTACTTTCTTGCAAGAGTAGGAAATTTGATTCACAGATAACATATTTACACCAGTTATCAATAGTTAAAATACCTGCCCCAGATTGAAGAGATAGGGGAAAGGCCAGGAGAATGAACCGTAGCTCAAGCGGTGACCCACATGTCAATGTGCCTGTCGCTGCTATCGGGCCAAGATAGTATTGTCTTATTGTTGGTATTATAGAGCACACCAACCAGTCTTTTCGACTGTTGTTTCAACACAAATTCAATCCTTCTCTTACTTTTCCCCCTCAAACCACAACATCTGGCATCCATGTCACAAGCAACTTACCCCCCATCCTGGAGGTTGGTCTCGACTGAACATGCCCCAGCGTGTGAAGAATGTGTTATGTCGGAATGACTTGTGAGGGTTTTCCCCAAAACCATAGATATTCGCTGAGGGCAATTTCGTGGCTATTTGTAGGAATTGAGCAGCAAACGTCAGACCTCCCACACCAGTGTCCCATCTAGAATAAATAATGTGATATAATCAGGTGAAAGTTTGAATCATGAGGTATTAGCTGGTATGAGAATGGCGGACATTCTTTGTTATATATGTTTTCAGGCTGTGCCAGAAAAAGGTATGGGGTGGGGGCAACATTTTCTGATCCCAACCACCCATGTTCCATTTATTGTATCTCTCTGATGATAACTGTTTTCCACCAACCATGCATATACCATAGAACTGAAAAGTCTTCCACCCATCCAATGTACTTTTTTTCTGGAACAGTCTAATATGGTACCCACATAATCAATAATTTGCCTGGAAACCAAATTTAGATTTGCCACCAGATGGTGCCACATGCAGGCGCAAGTGGACGAAAGGCAATCCTATGCAACATCTCGTGGCATACGTACATACCAAATTTGAGACAAATCTGATGGGCGGTTCTCAAGTTTTTACCCAGAAATGCATTTCAGACGGACACACAAACGGATGAACAGGTAGAACAATTTGACCAGATGTTGCACCAAACGTCAAGCTGACCAACAGACCATAGGGCCACTTCTGGTCAGTACTGGGTGCATGTTTTATATATGTAGCAAAGGCTTTCAAAGTATATAGGGTTACAGGGTGGGAAGATTCAATCATACTACGACAAACTTACATCACTGTTTTTGAACTTTGTCTGATGACCCTGAAGCTGAATGGAGAGTCGTTATATATTTCAAACTTGTAACGCTGATCAATTGTCTCCACCTCTGGAATGTTCAAATCGATTGGAACTCGAAATCGTGGTTGTGGACTGTCATCTGTATCAAACTGTAGAAGACATAATAAATGTTAGCTTAATGGACCTAAATTGAGAGCTAAAGAGCATCTATAATACACGAAATAAAAACATTCTCTATTGGCTACATGTACATCAAATTGAATATCAATCACAGCAAAACACATCTATTTTACCATGAAATAAATTATACTGGACAATAAAGATTCCGAGTTGAGTTTTCCATCAACGTATGTACAAGCTTTTGGGTCACTATTTTCTTCGTTATCGATGCAATATTTTGCTGAATATGCCTCTAGCATTATTAAGACTCCATGTTCTGTATATTATACAGCCAGGACTTGCTTTTCCATGGAAAAATGACTTTCGTCAGAACTCATGGAAAAGTATATTATTAGCAATCTGCATGGAAATGATCAATAAGTTTGGATTCCCGTACTGTAGATTTAGATTGTGAGATCTGCTATGATAAACCAGGTCGGAGTTAGCAACCGCCATGACAGTTCATGCGGAAGACAAAGGGCAACACTAAGCCTTCTTTAAACCCCCCAGGGTGCGAAATAGCCCTTTGCCCGGTTGCCTGGAGCAACCTAAATTTTCTTTGGGCAACCAAATTCTGTCCAAATTGCAATGCATTTGGATGTGTTGGTTGCCCGTGCTTGCCGATGGGCAACTAGAATTTGTTTGTCTATTTCATACCCTGCCACGTGTATCAGTCTCGCATGCAACCAGCCATGACGGTAGTTAAATCACATCTCACTTATTCCTGTAAAATTAGACAAAAATCAAGGCTAGATTATTTAACATGTTATAAAAGGTTAATCCTTTCTTTGGAAATGACTGTGGAACTGTACTGTGGATTATATGCCTTATCCTGAATGAAATGAGCAAAAAAGCAGAGTGTAAATGCACAATTTCCAAGCATAATCACATTATTCTAGTACTCACTGTAAAGCGTAACATTTCATTGGAGTGCATTTCCACTTTCAGAAATATCTTTGCGAAGTCTCCACCGAAAACAGAACTGGTACCGATTCGTGTTAAGTTGTATAACATTCCGTTGGGTAATGTCATTTCACCAGTACGCATGTACCCATAGCCTGAGCTGGTAGAAAATAAAATGGGAAATAAATGCATAATATGACAATAATATAATATAATATCATATCATATCATATCATATCATATAATATAATATAATTTTTTTTTAGATTTCAACAAGATGCAGCGGTAACCATGGTAACCTTCAACAATCAAAATAAAAGTTAAAATTTTGGGGTCACCAGGCTTACTTTTGTATAATCTACAATATTGGTTTAACTCCACTCCAGTATATGGGATTAGATATATGTGGGAATGCTACGAAAAATGCCTCTACTTTCATCGGAAAAGCTGATATTTTGTGAGAAGTTAAAATGTCATTTTCTCTAAAATGCCTTAACAGTTTTCTGGAACAATGCAGAATTGGAAAATCTAATAAAAGTGGAAGGTCACCAGGCTTCTCTTCAAGTCAACATGGAAAACCATGGTGATGAGGCCAAATTACCCTGATTTCGCTAAAGTCAGTTTGCCAGCGTTACTTCAGTGATTTCCTCAGAATTTGGAGAACAGATTATCAAATTCAAAAATGCTTTCACAAATGTTCTCTAAAATTGCTATGATTTCCTTATCCATGAAATTTTCTTTGAAGGTGAAATGCAAAGGTTTTCATATTTTTCTTTTTATATTCTTCATGGGCCATTTAATGATTGAAATGTCAGCCAACTACTTCATTTGATTTTATTTGAAGCATTTTGTCTCCTGGTAGCTTTAGAAAAGTTCTACGAAGTTGGTATCTCAAGCCTGGCTGATTTCAGAAATGAAATTCGCATCTTATCTGCCCTTGTTTGATGCTGGTTTGTGACGTCACATCAGACCACCTGGCCGGTCATCAATACTTGTAACGTTCAGTCTCCGGGTGGCTGGTCTGACATGACGTCAAAAACAAGGAAAGATAAGCGATGACATTTTGTAAATCTGAATTCAGCTGGGCTTGGGGTACCAACTTTTAAAAAGATTCTAGCAGACAAAATAATTCAAATTAATCCAAGTGAAGTAGATATTCTGGTATTTCTATCATTATTCATCCTATATTAAATGTAAAATGGAGAATTTAAGACCGGTTGCATTTCACCTTTAAATATCGCTATTGTGGTAGATGCGCAGTAGACGTAAAATTGGATTTGTCTGAAACCTCCTTAATCTAGATATTTCAAAGATTGATAGATTATACATCTATAGATTTGCTAAGACTAAGGGCTGTTCCATTTAAAAAGGTATGAGAGGGGCAGAAGGAGGCTTTGAATTATACCCCACCACCTACAGAAATTTTATTGGCCTTCCCAATGTTATAACATGGATTGAAGAGAATTTCCTCCCATGATCTATAGAAATCAAACATTTATAAACAATGTTTCTGTTTGTAACTAAGTCAAACCTGCTTTAATTAATGCCATTAATCCCTTATTAATTGCACAATCAAACGTAGAAAACGGAAGTTTAAAAGAAAAAGTTAACTCCCCTAGGAGAAGAGTTGTCCGCCCCTAGGAGAGCTCTCCACTCAAATCCAGCGTGGTCACTATATAGGCGACTGTAGCCTCATTTCTCATCCTCTTTCTCAGACCGAGACCAGTAATGAAACAAGGCCGCGGTACGAGGGGACGGAAGGGTGGGCACATTAAATTAAAGCAGGTTTGACTTAGTTACAAACAGAAACATTGTTTATAAATGTTTGATGTTTGCTACCTAAGTCTTAAACCTGCTTTAATTAATGCCACAGTACCAACATACGGAGGTGGGAACCTCGGTCTTGTAGTATATCAAAGTAGGCTAAGTGACCGCTGGAATAACACAGAAAACATGGGCATAGCATGAACAATCCATAATCAGCAAATGAAACCTTGATTATCAATATAAAAAGGTTAAACATGTGAATAAGATACTGATGTACTTATCTTTGATTGTTCACAGCCATGTAGCTGTGTTTGTGGTGTGGAAATTATTAATTTCCCCCCGAGAGAGTACTGCAACGCAGTGTATAGGTACTTCTCGGGAAGCCGTTTATACCAAGAGAGGACCTCAACCCTGGGATATACAGTCTACTTGGTATGGCTTATTTATCTTGGCTGTTCCTAAGACCGGTCGAGGCAGGGTCTGTTCCGGGCCTAGTGATCGCCAAGTCACACCACTCTCAGTCCACAATCGTCTTCCATCCAACCATCATTTTAGGGAGTTGAGTGCAAAGACGGCGCTGAGATCATTGAGAAGGACGTCAGATTCAACCTGAAGGACACAATCAAAACCGCTGTTAAGGTAAAGATCACACTCACCATGGATACATACATCTTAGGGTGATGATACAGTGTCTGACATCTCTTTAGAGGATCCAAGGTCGTCCATCTGACTTATTTCTTCCTTCAATAGGAGATCAATCAATTGTGGACCAATAGTATGAATGAGATGATACAGCAATTTGCAGATTTGCTGTGATGATTCAAACTGCCGCCCCCCCCCCTATTTTTGGAATTTAGTTGACCACGTGCTGGGCCGCTATTAACGGCCCAAGCGTGGATATCCCTTCTGACTGGACTGACATATCTCTCAGATCGAAAATGGTGAACGTGGAGTTCACCGTCCAGACTCAAGGCTGGACAATGTCAAGGAGGGGCAGGCTCATCCATAAATCTCCACAAAAGAAACCTGGCCGGCAAGGCCGCGGGTAATAATGGAGTAGTAATGGAAGATACTAATCTAACCTATCTTCTGAGTGTCCTCCCCAAGTAGCTGGGAAGACACAGATAAGAAACGAAAAGGGCAAAACATGAATATGATACAAATATACTTATTCTTGAGTGCCTCCATCCATGTAGCTGTGCTCGTGGTGTGATATGTCAAACTGTACCAAGAAATCAGGGTCCTCTACCACTCGGGTGTTAGGTCTTCTTGGTCTTAAAGGGCGTCAAGCCACGCCATACTCAGTCCACCCACGCCTTACGTCCAACTTGTCCTGTGAGTTGAGCGTAGGAGACACAGCTGAGATCATCCAGAAGGTAGTCAGTTCAAGCTGAAAGACACAAGCCAAAACCGTAGTTAAGGAACAGATAAAATTCTCAAAGCGTCAGACATCTTAGATTGATGATTAGAGAGTCCATGGTCGTCTATCCGACTTATTCCTTCTTTCAAAGACGATCATGATGAAAAGCAAGATGGGTGTCTTGCTGCAACGGTGACAAATTCCGCTCCCTCCTCTTTCCTTGAAAGAAACCAACCACGTGCTGGGTAGCCCTCAGTGGCCCAAGCGTGGTCACCCTATCTGACTGCATTGACATATCATACAGATAGAAATTTGTGAACGTGGAGTTTGCTGTCCAGACAAGACAGGACAATGTCATGGAGGGACGAGTTCTTCCATAAAGGCCATGTGTAGTGATGGCCACATAGAAGAAGCAAAAGACAGTAGTGGGGGCGTCAATGGAATATCTACCTTCTGCCCATTGGTAAGACTATTTTATGGTCTTTAACAACTACACGGCTTATTTAAATATCAAGCCTTGGTGACAGGCGAAGGGACATGATAACCGTAGCCGAGAACCACGCACGGAACCGGAACGAGTAAGATAGTGACGGATGGTTCGAACAGGACATAACAGAAGATCGTCCTCGAGGGTATGTACAAAATCTGACCACACAGGAATGGAGTACGAACGTTGATTCAGGAATGGGCCGAAAAAGGAAACATTATGTTTCGAGTCAGATTAGAACTCGGATCGCTGGATACAGAGCCCAGCGTGATATTGCAAGACCAATCCGCTGCCCAGGACATAGATCTTTCAAGAGCATGAAGTTCAGACACTCTGGACGCCAAAGTAAACGCCGCCCCAAAGGCCGTCTTATAAGACACCACTTTATAGACGCGGACTCTAAGGGTTCAAAAGGTGATATAACCAGAGCACACAGAAACCACACCGACACCCATTTCGGTAACAGTTGGCGAGTACAACGCGACTGTAATGCGAAGGCGCGAATAAGCGCCGAGATATTCCTACCCTGGTGCTAAAATGAGACTTCCTATACTGGTGAAGGAGGAAGTCAATTACGAGGGAAATAGAGTCGGGAATGGTATAACGACCTCGGCACCAGGACAAATAATCCGCTGTAGAGACCGAACCCGAAAGACGAACACAGTGAGTAAGGTCCGACATACAATAAACAACGCTAAGGTTGATGACAGAATTATAATGTCAAGTCTAACCATTGGTGTAACGGTCTATACAGGAATAAAGTACTTGAAGGAGAAAGTCGGAAAAAACTGTCCCTCAAGTACCCATGAAAAACATTGTGTAGCTTAAGCACAATCCTAAGGTAAAAGGATCTCAACATAATGTTTGTGTGTAAAGACAACATGAATCTGTGTTAAAACAACACTGTGCTGAATTCTATTAAAGGTGACTAGTCCGCCATACACAATCCCGCCGTCGTCCTCAGAGAATATTCACGTCCATAATCCACAGACCTATACCATATAACAGTATTTAACCAAATACTGTTGATTCGAATACAATTTTGATATTCTGAACCCAGACTGGAAACAACAAGGTCTGAACAGAACTCTCTTCATAGAGTAACGACGAAGCTAAGTAAATCACAATGTGAAAAACCCGAGAGGAATTGATACCAGTGGAAGATTGACGCCAAACGAATGGATATAACATATGCATCTCGCAAATGAAGAAATGACGTAACAAACGGCGTTATGGCGTACTGGAAACGTCTAACCGATGAAAAGGAACGACGCACAGGTGTAGGAGAGACACATGACGGCGTAATAAACATATCGTCAAGGTGTAACAGGAAAGCGTAATGTGAAAATTGCGAGAAAAACGTTGTATATGATAAACAACGTAATGATTTCCTCATTCACAACAACTTAATGAATATACATGCTCATAACGGAGCAGGATACAAACTTATAAAAGTACACGACATAACAGAAGGGCGTTGCAAACAGTAACCCCGAAGTCGATTGTAATAAATTTTCCTTCTCTTTAAACGCAGTAGAGATGAACATATTAAATGTCTGTAGCGTTAATCACCAAATGTAAACTCAATGTGATAAATGAGATTATGGATCTTTGTGTCAGTGAACATGAGAAATGTGTCAATGAACCTGGTTACCGTATGACCTCTCCGATGTAATTTGTCTCCTGTACATGAAATCCAGTACTGGAGTTTATATGGAGAGAATGTTAAACATTTACAGTAATGTTACTATCAATAACCAAATAGTCAGACCATCATTCAGAACAAAGATTTTGCAGGAATCAAAAAGCTCCTTAAAGAATTTTAATTTCCCGAAGAGAGGAAAAACATTTAAAGTCTCTCGCCGGCCGGAAAGTGAGGTTATTCAAAAATTTACAATTTGAAATGGCCTAACACGAACAATTTGTCGAGAAGAGGAAGAACAGCAATAACCATACTAAAAAGCAGTTTGATGCTCTAGTAAACTGTACCGTAATACATACTTGCTGGGACGAATATACTCGTCCCAGATACTTGGAACCATAGAGGACTTCACGACTTACGAGTCAATAGACTTGATCCTTGGCCGGTCAACAAACAATCCCACCACGCTCGTAATTTTAAATTTTCTCATAGTGAAGAAATTAAAATTAGAGCATAACTCCATCTGAATTATACGCGAAATACAGTATACAGATGGAACCAGTTTGGTGAGAACAAACAAATTACATGTATAAAACAAATTTGTATACCAAGGCATATAATTTTAAATTTTCTCATAGTGAAGAAATTAAAATTAGTGCATAACTCCATCTGAATTATACGCGAAATACAGTATACAGATGGAACCAGTTTGGTGAGAAACAATCACATGTATAAAACAAATTTGTATACCAAAGCATAAAATTTTAAATTTTCTCATAGTGAAGAAATTAAAATTAGTGCATAACTCCATCTGAATTATACGCGAAATACAGTATACAGATGGAACTAGTTTGGTGAGAAACAAACATATGAATAAAACAAATTTGTATACCAAAGCATATAATTTTAAATTTTCCCATAGTGAAGAAAATAAAATTAGTGCATAACTCCATCTGAATTATACGCGAAATACAGTCTACAGATGGAACCAGTTTGGTGAGAAACAATCACATGTATAAAACAAATTTGTATACCAAAGCATATAATCTTAAATCTTCTCATAGTGAAGAAATTAAAATTAGTGCATAACTCCATCTGAATTATACGCGAAATACAGTATACAGATGGAACCAGTTTGGAACAAATGGCATGTATAAAACAAAGTTGTATACCAAGGCATAACACAGTTTCATAATAAACAGTGGGTAATCGGATTGCATACTCACGATAACCAACAGGAGATCCCTTTGTAGATCGACCTAATCACAAAGAGATCAGCAAAGACGCTCATTAAAATGCAACAAACAGTGGTAGCATTGAAGTCCCGTAACATCCATTACGTTATTATTATAGCATCGTTTAATCGAGTTGAGTTGTGGTTACGTACACAAAAACAACAAACACATAAACATGAGGGGCAGAATAAAACCCCATAAGTTCTCTCTTGAAGACAGGATATCACAATTACATAATAATAGTTGATATAACAAGAGATTACCTTCTTGGTAGGACCAAATAATTGAATGCATGAAGTAACGAACTACCAAAGTCCGAAACAACAACAACAACATGGACAATGACGGACGGCTTATAAAGAATCGTATTTCCCCGGCGGAGAAAGACGAACCTCCCGCGTCACACAAGGGTCGTACTCACATTCTTGGTAAAGATTTATACAACAATTTAATGGATAAAATCATGACGAAACACAAACCTGTTCGTTTAGAGTACAACACAATGGGCTCACATACCGACCGAACAAAACAGAATGTTGGGCGCCGTATTTCCCGGGGAGCTGTGTCATTAGTTACACATGAGAATTCCATAATGACTTCTAGAAAAACATCGTTAGACGATCATTTCAAGGGAATTTAAAATCTCCGCCAACACCAATATTTAGCGACGTAAATAAACTATGTAGATTTACAGTTAATTTGTTTTCTTCCTTCTAGAAGAAACATGTGGTGACTGAAAGATATTGGAACCTGAGGCAAAGAATTCTTTTGTTTGTCGGAGACAACAGAATGGCCAGGCAACCGCCTGGTCTTTGTTGAGCGTAACAAAGAAACGGGTTTTGGATCGACCCTAGACAAAGAGACTCCGAACCGGGTCAAACTGACTAGCAACCTGGAATTATCATCGTGTAGGAGGGTACCGCTTGATGGTTTACAAACTGACACGGGAGCCTCTGGGTCTTGACCAGCTTGGTCAAGATCTCATTACACTACATAACATTGACCAAAGAAAATTTCTAAGGCCCGTCTGTCGATCTCCGACATAGACGAGTCATCACAAGCATGTAACAGAAAAACACGACGGACTTGGGCATAAATCTTCCAAGCTGTCGGATTCCATAATACACATTCCGCGCACGTGGAACGCCCGGTACCATAAATTTTTACAAGAAAAATAAGCCGAGTGGGCGTCTAAAGGGGATAAATTTTTCCCGCACGTACGGCCAGGAATACCAGTCGGAACTTCAGACATAAAAATACAGTAAGTAAGTTCCGAATGAATAACAAAACAATACTTGATAAAGGATATTACACCAGCGAGACAACAACAACCAATGTTGAAAGATTGCCTCTGAATACTTCCCTAGATGTGCACTGCTCGAGCAAACAAGAGAAAGAGGATGAGAAATGAGGCTACAGTCGCCTATATAGTGACCACGCTGGATTTGAGTGGAGAGCTCTCCTAGGGGCGGACAACTCTTCTCCTAGGGGAGTTAACTTTTTCTTTTAAACTTCCGTTTTCTACGTTTGATTGTGCAATTAATAAGGGATTAATGGCATTAATTAAAGCAGGTTTAAGACTTAGGTAGCAAACTAAAAAAATTAGTGCCTTCCTCCCCTCCCATACCCTTTTAAATGGAACAGCCCTAAGCCTGAATATAATTAATCTCCAGCTTCACAGGTACTTTTTTGAAACAATGACGAGACCGGGAGGCTTTTTTTTATTTCATTCGCACAGACCAAATATGTCCATCTTTTCTGGGAAACCGATGCAGCAGTTGAATACACAATTTCCATCAACCAACACTGTTCGTTGAGTTACTTAAGAGTCAGGCTTCAACAATAGTATAGCTGGAGGTGATAAAAAGGGCTGATGCAGCGCTTAAAGGTGAACTGCAGAGCTTTTAATTTTATCTAAATTGTTGCTTATATAGATCTTGTCTAATGTGACATAACTTTTATACGTTTTTGGGGCAAATATAGTTCACAAAATTGTACTAATAACAATATTTAAGTTATCCTGTTATAAATCCGTCTTGAAAACTTGCATCGCTTGTCTCTCTTGGTTTGTAGAAGTGGTCCCCTTCATTCAAGTTTTATTCAAATGTGACGTCATGCTACGTCGGATGAATGAACGAGGGCCACTATAACGTCATGACGTTCCAAAAACAACGGGAGGCAAGCGATGACGTTTTTAGAAGTTCTGGCTCTCGGTATAAGTTTTGACTTCTCATATACCCAAAATAAAACAATAACCCACAGAACTATTACCACACATAATTGTAACAACTATAGAAGCTCTTGTTTTATGACATTTTAACAGAACATTGGAAAGCTTTTCAGTTCACCTTTAAGAAATGACGTGGAAGTGCCTGTGAAGGTAGAATTTTGTTAATTTCAAGATTCAAGTCTCAGATATTTTATGGGATTCATTTTTTCATTCATTTTAACAGAATCAAGGTAGGGGGATCCCCCTCGACCCTATGTAAAACTTTCTACCCTATCTCGCGAAGGACAAAAAATTGAGAGCTGACCCTCTGCGATTTTGTAGCTTATCATCTTGGTGTCATTTTGAGTTGATTTTCATGACACCCTGAGCAGAGGATCGTGGATAAATTCGAAACGACATCCATGTGGGGTACCAGAAAAGTGATGTTTTCATAAAAATCAACCAAAAAATGCCTTCTTGAAAATGACATCAAAGCGGTCATTCTGGATTTTTTGTTATACATTTTCTGGTAGAGTATGTCCCAAGGAAAGATTCAGCTCACTAGCTCAAGAGTAAGAAAAATATTTAGGGGAGGCTGAAATGCCCCTCCCCGCATCCCAAGGCCTGGACAGGTTCCAAAAATCCCAGATAGGCAGAGTTAAATCATAGTCTGCCATGCCTCAAAGCAGAAAAATTCTGGACGAAGGGGAGACAACTTAGCTCGAAATGTCACGAATAAAGGTTTGACATGCAAGGTTGAGAATGACACACTCTGACAGTCAATTGAAACAAAATACCTGGCCTTACAGTTATATTGTTCATGGTGCCTTTCAGGCAACTAAAATACCTGTACAAGGTTGCTCATGTCAGTGTGCCCTTGACATAACACAAACCTGTTGAAGTAACATTGAGGGACTTCTCTG
This sequence comes from Hanleya hanleyi, assembly GCA_036873755.1. NCBI lineage: Eukaryota > Metazoa > Mollusca > Polyplacophora > Lepidopleurida > Hanleyidae > Hanleya > Hanleya hanleyi. The sequence continues at coordinate 37,354 of JAVTVY010018913.1, read as the reverse complement.
ATGTCACTCGAGGAATCTTGCCATATACAGCCACGCACCAAACATACGTCCATGGCAGACAGTCGTTTGTCGACATCTGTATAATCTGGTAAACAGTCCACTCGCATGGCCTCTTCTGGCACAACTCTTCTACCTGTCCTAAATATAGACAAATATATATATATACAGTCCACCCTCTTTATAACGACCACATTTGTCCCATTTATATCCAATTATTTTTAGGATGAAACTTTCTTGGTAAAGTGCAATTACTTGAGCACAGGTTCGAGTCTCGCATGGAACTGGCCCATCCAGCACAAGTATTTACGCTTTACCGAGAAAATGTCATCCCCAAAATAATTGAATATAAATGTTACCTGCTTTCTAAATAGCATTAAAATATCCATTTGTTTCGGTTACATTTGTCGTTAGAATGAACGAGCTTTCACTGAACCCACCCACTGCCCTCAGGGGCATGTCCCCACCCCAGGGGATCTGAGCCGACCCTCATCGTGTGCCCTTTCTATACTACTCATCGGGCATTACTCATCGGGCATGCGCAGTCGATCCATTCTACTGTAGGGTGCAAGCCTGGCCCATGGGATCTCAGGTAGTGAAAACCCCAGGTCTCTTGCCCCACCCTATCCTGCGCCACACCTATGCGACCCGCTGTGCCCTTTCTATACTACTCATCACGCATGCGCAGTCGACCCATTCTACTGTAGGGTGACCAAGGGATCTCATGAAGTAGGAGGAGGAGTTGTCGGACACGCCACGTATTAAGAAGTGAAACCCACATGTGTCTTGCCTCCCTGGCCGGCTTCTTTAATAGTATAATGAGTAAAGCGGAGGAGGAGGAGGAGTAGGAGGAGGAGTCGGACACACCACGGATTATACTAGGGAGATTTGTTGCTTTAACAAACAGAGACTAACTGAATTTAGATACATTTGTGTCGTGAATGTAGTGAATGCCCAAATAACCTCCAAAATTAAGGGCTGTTCCACAAAACAAAATTCATGGGAGGACAGAAGGCACTTCTTTATTGGCCCCCACCACCCATGTAATTTAATATAATTTTGACCCCACCACTCATATTATTGAAAATAATATGTAATCAACCACCACACATAACTTGGTTTATCCATCATGTAACCAACCTTGTAATTATGTAACTCTCTTACCCCATGACCCATATGTAAATATATAAAGTGCCTTCTGCCCCCATATACTTTTTTTCTGGAACAGCCCTATAGCATGAATTGACCCGACAGATTGAAAAAGCGAGTTATTGGTCAGTGGAAGTGGAAATATCAACTTACGTCCAGATGACCTTGAAATCACTGGCCAATGGCAGACCAAGTTTGGATATATTTAACACCTAGAACACACAAATACATTTAGAGCTCTACAGGATTATGTTCACAAGTACAGTCAGTGAGTTAGATAGAATTTTACTGAAATAAAAGGTATCTCTTTATAATTCAAGTGCAAAAATACATCCCCCTCCCACACACTAAGCCTTGGTGAATGAAATAATGACTAGTCTGATCTATTCGCTAACAAAGTTGGTCATTCCAAGGGATATATGAAGCTGGCTTACCACCCTCTATTCTAGCTAGTCCGTCTTATATTTGACAAAGACAGCTGCAGTAAATCCTCTAATAATTCAATCAAAGGAAGTGAAAATTCTCATCATAAAATCAGAGGGATTGATCAAAATTATCAGAATGGGAAATTGACAAAATGGTAGAAAATTATGCAAATAATCATTATTTCTTCATTATTTTATTGATTTTAGAGAGTGGAAATACAGTAGGTTATTGATTAAATTTTGTTCGCAGAATTGGGAGTAATTGCATTTCAATAGGGTGATTTTATTAGAGGTTTTACCGTATCATAATTTCTGAATAGATCGCAGAAATAGTTACTCAACTGTACGCGTTATGCGACTGTATGAGTTATACGACTGTACAAGGGCGTAGACAACGGGGGGCAAAAAAAAAACAAAAAAACAACAAACAAACAAACAAACGAAAAAAAGAAAGAAATAAAGAAAAAGAAAGCTAACATAGCATAGAAGATCACGTATATTATTCAATTAATACATGAGAAGTAAACTTATCACCGCCAGTGCATACCATTAGGCCTAAAATAAGATTGCAATTGATCAGTGACCTAAGCCATAGATTGACGATTTCGGGTTCAAATCATTTGCGATCGTCTCCGAGAATGGAATAGTGTGCTCCAATTCCAATCAAATACCGCCTATTTGGGTGAAAAAAATCAAAACTCCAGTTGAGCATAATTTTTCGTAAATCTTTCACTATTAAGTTGTTTTGTTTTTCAATTGAGATCCCGGTCATTTGCTCAGTATTTCTTTATTCACAAACAAGAGATACAAACTCTCAACTACTTTTCATATATAGGAACTCTAGAAATAAACCTACTGTCTGTCCCAGATAATATATCCCAGACGTTTTCGGTGATATTTCGGAGACAATTTATCGTACAACATTGAAAATTCCCACAGTATATAAACTAGAAAACATTAATTTTATTCCTGTCTTTCATTAGAATCTGTTGAGAATTGACGAAAATCACCAATACCATGTTATTTTGGGGCCAACATGACTTTGATCTGCCAATGCAGGCATGACTTTATGACGTCAAAAATATAACTCACAAATCTCCCATCTAATTTTTGTTTTTCGCGATTTATGGAGAACCACTGGAAGGATTTTGGTGATACTTTGAAATAAATTTAGTATTTTTTTCTACTGTGTGAAGTTTCAATGCTGTCCGATAAACAATCTCGCCCCAGAACTCACTTTAGCTGAGTTCCGCCAATACGGAAATAGCCGAACGTGAGATTGGTCCGATAAATTGTCCGAGACATATCGCTGAAAACGTCTGAGATATATTATCCGGGACAGACAGTAGACCTGAAGTCACTGTTTAATAACTGGTGTAAATATGGTAAATATGGATAAGTTTTCCTACTATTCCAAGAAAGGTCCACTAAGCTAACATTTTTGATAAGTTTGACAACTGTAGGTACAAAATAGCCGTTATCATCGATTAACAATATTTCCTATGTTAAAAAGATAGCAAAGGCAACCCAATTAATGAACCAGAGCTCATGTGCTCAGTCACGCATCAATGCAGCCATTCCGCTGCTATCGGGACAGGATAGTATTGTCTAAGGATTAACTTGAATTAAAGTGCAAACCCGAGACTGAATGATCATTTCAGCTTGTAACGTTTATCAATGTAGTGATCGTCATTGTTATGAGACATTTTGGAATAAATCAAATTTCAGTTGTTACAATGTTATACCACTCAGATGCTCCCAGAGAGTGCAAATTTACCATCAAGTTTCAAAAAAAAATCTTAAGCTGCGAGGGGGGATACCCCCCTCTCACACTCTCCCCCTCCCAAGCCCCCCCCAAACCTGATAACTTGTCTACGCCCTTGCTGTATGAGGTATGCTACTGTATGAATATGACTGTATGAATCATGCGACTGAGTTATGCGACTATGAACTATGCGACTGTATGAATTATGCGACTGAAGGACATCTTCACAAGATGCTTCATTTAGTTCTAGGCATATTTAGCTGAAGATCTGTTTGACAAGCTATTACAACATTATTGTTAGAATCAAAATTATTTTGAATGAAGACATTTCGAATTACCTTCATTGTCTTATCATACATGAAATCTTCATGAGGGATGTTACCGTCATTGACATAGATGTAAGACACTTCCTCGTCGACACCAAAAACGCGTAACTCATCAATCTTCAATCGGTCAATCTCAGGCACATTCTGTCTCCATTTTATCGACATCTCAATAGTGTTCTACAAAAAAAATGTAATGAAATTTATAGATTTTGATGAAAGGATAGACGATTATTTTTGTGAGACACTAAGCTAGCCTAGAGGAAGTGCAACGAGGAGAGGGAATCCTGTCCATCTCAGATAGATGTGAGCAAAATATGCATAATGGAGGGCATTTACCCAAAATAATTTGCCTAACTTTTTGTCTAAAACTGAATTAAATCTAAGTTTATAACCAGGCATTCACACAGTTTCAAATGGTGACATAATTCTCAGATATGAACATACCTTGGGTTTTATAGAGCTATCAGCTTCTTCTAACTGAACATTAGACATGCACAACTGTCCCACTTCTGATATAAGCAATGAGTCAATAGCACTAAACCCTTTCAAAGGGTGTCCCTTAATCCACCTTTTTACACATTATTGAGAGAACAAAGAAGAGCTGTCTCAGCAGTGACTGGTGACTTCAGCTGATCAGCTACTGGTTCCTATAATTTCACTTTGCCCTATCTGAACCCAAAATAATATTTTGAACTGGTAATAGCTGGCACGTTTTTGCATGTAATATTTGCCAAACTATACATTATTCTTAGCATAATGACAGTTTTTAGGGAAAGAAAAACAATGTCAGTTATCTCCAGTTCAACATATTCTCTAGGCCTAAAAGATAGGGCAGAGTGAAATTACATGAACCAGTCATGGGTCACTGCACAGACAGGCTATTCTTTGTTCGCTCAATAATGTGCAAAATCAAACATTTATAAACAATGTTTCTATTTGTTACCAAATCAAACCTGCTTTAATTATGCCATTAATCTCCGTCAGGAAGATGATACAACCGTAGAAAACGGAAGTTAAAACTAAAAGTTATCTCCCCTAGGAGAGAGTTGTCCGCCCCTAGGAGAGCTCTCCCACCCATCCCAGCGGGATTACTATAAAGGCTCTGCTCAAATCATTCTAGTCCTCTTTCTCATTGTAATAACCGAGACCTGTAGTGTGCAAGGCCGCGGCATGAGGGGAAGGAAGGGAGGGACAATCAAATTAAAGCAGATTTGATTTGGTAACAAATAGAAACATTGTTTATAAATGTTTGATATTTGATTCCCAAATCGTAAACCTGCTTTAATTATGCCACAGTACCAACATATGGAGGTGGGAACCTCGGCCTTGTGGTAACTCTCCCAGCAGACTAAGTAATCCCTGGGATGACACAGACATGGGTATACATATGAGACAATAATACTCAACAAGTTGAACCCTGGTCAAAGACAGAAAGGGTAATTCATGGAGTTGGTACATTAGTACTTATGTTGAGTGTCTCCATCCATGTAACTGTGCTCTACCAAGTTGAAAGGAAACCCCGGTTTCAGGTTACAAGAAGGTCCCCTTGGCAGGCACTGTATGTCGTGGGGGGGGAATCATCCACAGGCCCGTGCATACAGGGAGATCTTGGTCAGACCATTAAGTACGGGGATACGTGCTGCCCGAAGCTTAGAGGGTCGCCAAGCCACACCACTCTCAGTCTACAAGCTGCCTCAGGTCAACTCACCATACTTGGAGTGATGAAGGATGCGTTGGAGATGACCGTGCTTGCTCCCTGAGTCAGCTCTACGCAATTGTCAACTCTCTGTACTTGATCTTGTTACTGGACACCTGTACTTGATCTTGTTACTTGATCTTGTGAGTTGAGCGTAGGTGACCCAGCTGAGATCATCCAGAAGGGAGTCAGTTTCAACCTGAAATGACACAAGCAAAATTTGCAGTTAGGAGTAAAACTTATCCTAGTGTCAGGCCTTCATTGGTGATTTGAGAGTCCATGGCCGGTCAGCTGACTTATTTCTACCTTCTTAGATGATCATGCAGTATATGGAATAATAATATGACTGAGATGAGATGAGATGATACAGCAAGATGGCTGTCTTGCTGCGATGGTGACAATTTTGCCCCCCCCACTCTTTTTTTTAAATTACTTACCACGTGCTGGGTAGCCACCAGTGGCCCAAGCGTGGTCACACTATCTGATTGCACTGACATATCTCTCAGATAGAAATTTGTGAACGTGGAGTTTGCTGACCAGGCACAAGACTGGACAATGTCATGGAGGGACAAGTTCTTCCATAAAGGCCATGACGTAGCAATGGCACGAATCTCATGAGAAGAAGCAGTAGACAGTAGCGGGGGCGTCAATGGCCAATTGATAAGACCATTATATTCAACCACGCGGCAATGGTATTTTTCGTAATGTCATGCATTGCAGACGGGCGAAGGGACAGAAATAACAGGCGCCGAGAGCCGCGAGCGGAATCGGTACGAGTAAGATAGTGGCGAATGGCTCGAACAGGGCATAACAAAAGGTCGTCTTCGAGCCCATGTACGAAGTCTGATAACGCAGGGATGGAGTACGACCGTTGAGCGCACGAACCTAAGCGAACAGACTCATTTTGGCGATGAACTCCGGAACAGGACGAAAGGAAATGCGAGACCAATCCGCCGTCCAGATAATGTTAGATCTCTCAAGAGCATGAAGTTCAGACACTGTAGACGCCAAAGCAGAAGCCGCCAGAAAAACAGCCTTGTAGGAAACAGCTTTTAGAGAGGCAGACTAAGGGTTCAATGGGCGGACGAAGCCAAGCACACAGAACCACACAGATATCCCATTTCGGTAACAGTTGGCGAGTACGGCGCGACTGTAATGCGAAGGCGCGAATAAGCGCAGAGATATTATCGTAAAGGCTAATGTCGGTACCAGAGGTAAGACGTAACACCCTAGCCAGAGCAGATCGATACCCTTCAATGGTGCTGATTGGACACTTCTCACATGTCTTATCACGGTGAAGGTGAAGAAAGAAGTCAGCTACGAGGGAAATAGAGGCAGTCGGGATCGGCATCACGTCCTTGGCACCCGGACAAATAAATCCGCTGCAGTGACCGAACCCGAAAAACGAACGTAGTGAGTAAGGTCCCGCATAGAAATGAAAGTTGATGACAGAACCATAACGTCTAAGTCTAACCAACTGGTGCAACGGTCTATACGGGAATGAAGTACTTGATGGAGAAAGTCGAAAACTGTCCCACAAGTACACCGTGAACAACATTGTGTTGTTTATGCACAATCCTATGGTAAAGTGGATTTCAACACATGTTTGTGTGTGAAAACAACATGGTTCTGTGTTAAACATTAGTCAACACCAAACTGTGTTGAATTCAAGACCAAATACTACTGATTCCAACACAATTTTTGTTATTCTCAACACAATACTGGAATCAAAAAGGCTTGAACAAAACTCTCTTTGTAGTGTAATGACCTAAGTAAACTACGATGTGAAAGCCCCGAGAGGAAATGATACAAGGGAAAGGTTGACGCCAAACGGAAGGATTTCCACTCCCACTGACAACCGACGATGGAGAATCGAAGGAAGTGCCGAAAACGAGGATGAATTGAATAGATATAAAATATGCATCTCGCAAACGAGGAAACGCGTTATGGCGTACCGGAACGTCTAACCTATGAACGAGAACGACGTACAAGTGTATGAGAAATACATGACGTCGTAATGAAATGTCGTCAAGGTGTAACAGAAGGACGTAACGTGAAATATGAGAGAAACGTTGTGTGTGATAAACGACGTGATTTCCCCATTCGCATCAACATAATGTACATACATGCTCATAATGGAGCAGGATACAAGCTTATAAAAGTACGCGAGAAACGACGTACAGGTGTGCGAGGACAACGAGACGACGTAATGGAACGTCGTTGAGGTGCGAAACGAGAAAGGCGTTGCAAACAGTCACCCCGAACTCGATTGTAAAAAATTTTTTTTTTTTTTTTTTTTAAATTAGAAACGCAGTAGAGATGAACACATTAAAGGTTCCTAGCGTTAAAGGTTATACCAAATGACTCTATACTACTTTGCATTAAAACATACCCAGTAGTGTTCCAAACAACAAATTAGTATTTTTTTCTTGAATAATGTCGTCGAAGTGGGTTTTGGGACACGAATAGCACACATGTGGGAGAAAACGTATTGGAGCCGTGACCTCTGGTGCATGACGTCACAACCTGATTACGATTGCGCCGTAAACGTCATAGTCTATGACGTCGGGCGTTGTTACGAAAGATTCACCCATGCAACTGTGTGAGTTTTAGCATGATGTCGCTGAAATTTTGACGTCACAACAGGCATTTGAGCGAGATCGTAATCAGGTTGTGACGTCACAGGTCAAGCGGTCACAGCTTTCGCCGTTTTGAAAGGGGCGTGAAATTGTCGCACTTTACTGCTGCTATTTCCAACCTTGGGCAGTTTGAAACCATACAAAAATGCAAAACAAGTCTATATAATCACCTCTACAACAATTTAGCACAAAAAAGTAGCAGATTTTGAGACCATTTTGTATAACCTTTAATCACAAACATAAGCTCAATGAGCTAATGGCATTATGGATCTCTGTGTCAGTGAACATGATTACTGTGTCAGTGAACATGGTTACATTATGACATCTCCCGATGTAATTTGTCTCCTGTACATGAAAATCCGTACTGGAGTTTTATATGGAGAGAATAATAAACATTTACAAACAATGTTACTGGGTTTATAACCCAAAAGTAGTAACACCACCGACACCAGAACAAAGAGATTTCAAGGTAAACGAGAAGATTCCTCAAAGAATTTAAAATTCCCTAAGAGAGGAAATACATTTAAAGTCTCTCGCTGGCAGAAAAAGTAAGGTCAATAACAAATTCAGAATTTGAAATGACCTAGCACGAACAAGTTGTCAAGAAGAGGAAACGGTAAGAACATTGCTAAGGAACAGTCTGATGTTCTTGTAGACTGTACCGGTAATCATACTTGGTAGAAAACCATAGGAGACATCATGAATTTGCGTGTCATTCAGGCTTGATCCTTGCCCGGCAAACAGACCCGGAGAGGACCAATGATCATTCCCTGTGTCGTCGAACAAGAGTATTTCTAAAGATTCCCCGGAGAAATACACTCACCCTCACGCTAACAATTTTAAATTTTCTCAGAGAGAAGAAATAAAATTAATGCTCAACTCAATCTGAATTATCAGCGTAATACAGTATACAGATGGGACCAACTTGGTGTGAAACATAAACAAATCACAATGTAAACAACGGAAATTTGTGTTTCAAAGAATAGCACAGTTTCACAATAAACAAGGGTGAGTGGATGAATAGGTTTACTCACTCACGATAAACAAACACGTGATCTCTTTGTTGTTCGACACACCCTTAATTACATAAAGAGATTAGTAAAGAAGCTCATTAAAATGCAACAAAGGGTCGTAGTAAATAGGGTTGAGTTGTGGTTACGTAATACAAATGCAACAACAACGTAAGCATGAGAGGCAGATAAAACCTCTGTAAGTTCTCTCTTGAACACAGGATATCAAAATCAACATAATAATACTTGATATAACAAGAGATTACCTTTTTGGTAGGACCAAAGAATTGAATGCATGAAGGTGACACTACCAAAACTGCAAGTCCGAACAGAAGTTACAACAACAACATGAAAATTGACGGACTGCATATAAAGAATCAGATCTCCCCGGTGGGGAAAAGGAAACCTCCGCGACCGGCGAGGATACTATTCACAATCCTACTTGAGATTTACACACAAACTCAATGCATAAAATTCGAGAATCAACGAAACAAAAACCTGTTCGTTTATCGTAGAGATCACAATAGGCCTTACAAGCTCAGCACTGAAAGGCAGACTTACAGAAATGCCGGGGACTAAATACAAATCTGTCCCAGAATTGAGCAATAACAAAACGAGGTCACGAGAGCCCGTAAAAACCCACATCAAAAACAGCGGGTCGAACTCATTGTTCGTGTGGAGACGCGATATTGAATACACATTGTCTACCATCACGCAGGACTGTGTTATTAGTTAAGCATGAGATTCATATTGACTTTAGAAAATATCGTCGGGCAATCATTTCAAGATATAGAAAATTTGAAAAACTCCGACAAGAGCAAATTAATTTAGCGACGTACGTCCGAAGACAATAAACACATGGCTGATGGAAAAACAAACCGTGTGAGGTCTAAACGAATCCAAAATTTGCCCAGACAAAATTTTGAAAGAAGATAGAAATGTGAAACAAAACTATCCCCAAAATATTACTTATTTAATCGCCATCGAACCATTGACAAAAATGACATAGGTGAGATAACCTACGGCGAGGAGGCATTCTTTTGTCTGACATTAAATACGAGAAGGACCATCATTCGAAGCAGACGGCATCTCCGGCACCAACGCTAAAAGTGCATCCAATTTATCCGAAAATCCATCATTGACGTATGTTCCGAACTTTTCACTGAAGAAGAGGAATCATCAGATGAACTCGACGAAACCGGAATGGGTGAACGAGTGGTATGACTTCGGCGAGAAGTTGACAAAACGTGGACAACCGTTTGATCAAAGAACGGAGTCTGCGACTGACGAACGTGATGACCTAGATAAGGTAAGGCCGAAAGACGTGGCAAACGGCGTGGGGGTGTAGGAGAACGTCGAGTCGAAGTACGAGAACGGCGTACCGGAGAATGGGAAGGCCGAAAAATAGTACTAGAACCACCCGGTGGACGAGAACCACGAAAAAGGAGAACGAGATCGTCGCACAGGCGAATGAGAACGACGTACATGTGAACACAAAGGACGAGGCGGCGTAACAGAACGTCGCGGAGAAACAAACACACCGAACCGGGGAACGAGAACGTGAACGGCCTTGCGGTGTACGTGAGCGTCGTGTAGAAGCATGGGACCGACGATGTGATGAATCAACATACGCAATAGCCGGAGATCGAAAGTCGGCAATTTGAACACTCAAAGGCAGGTCCGAACGACCCACTATAGAACGAGAAACGGATTTAGATAAACTGTGTTTAGATTTAACCCGCAATGGAGAAACTGACACACGACGACGTTTATTTCGTTTGGAAGTAACGGTATGGGATAAACCAATTGACAAAGGAGAAGTCGAGTTAACATGCGACCCCACTGCATTCTTTTGTCCGACGAGAACAATGGGCCGCTCAGGCAAAGTCGACCTGGGTCCAGAGGCCTTTGTTGAACCAGGCAATGGAACCGGTTTGGCAGCGACTCCAGACAATGCAATACCTGTACAAGACAAACTGTCTAGGAGCTGACATTTACCTAGCTGTACGACCGTCCCATCTCGGCGGGACAATCACAGATGCCGGTGAAACCGGGCTTCTAAAACTATGAGAGACATCCAAACCTATACCAACGATATCTTCGTTAGTTTTCATGTCATTTACAAGAGCAATTTCCAACAGGCGTCTGTCGACTTCCGAAAGAGACGGGTCGTCAGACGCAAGCAAAAGATAAGCCCGTCGAGCCTGGGCATAATTCCTCCAAGTTGACGGGTCCCATAACAAACATTCGGCGCAAGTAGACTGCCAATAACACAACTCTTTGCAAGCAAAACAAACCGTGTGGGCGTCCAAACGGGACAACACTTGCCCACACGTACTACATGCATTAGAAATCGGAACCTCAGACATAACTAATGTAAGAATTTCCGACAAGAAAGCAACACAAGTCAATCACTGATAAAGGATACACCGGCAGTTACAACAACAACAACACAGGTTGTAATTGAATAAACACTTCCTTGATGTGTACTGGTCGAGTACAACAGAGAAAAGAGGACTAGAATGATTTGAGCAGAGCCTTTATAGTAATCCCGCTGGGATGGGTGGGAGAGCTCTCCTAGGGGCGGACAACTCTCTCCTAGGGGAGATAACTTTTAGTTTTAACTTCCGTTTTCTACGGTTGTATATCTTCCTGACGGAGATTAATGGCATAATTAAAGCAGGTTTACGATTTGGGAATCAAATAGGCGGATTATATTTAGCTTACCTACCACGCCCACTGGTTGAATCATTGATGAATCGGTTGAAAACTATAAACATGGTTTATGTTGTGAGTATTTCATGCTTTTAGAAATGAAATAATTGAATAAAGAAGAGAAGCTAAATGTTGCAGGATCAATGTACATGTAACTGGTTGAAGATTTCTATATGAAAGAATAAACTATATAAATTTCTTTACTTCTCTGGCATAGAACTGTGTGTAGAAGTTGTTGCCAGTCTCGTATGTATCTGTCAAAATAAAATTATAGTATTTAGTATTTTTAATTTAGCACATCGAAATCACTTGTACTGCCATAAAGATATCCGGGACTTGAATCTTGAAAGAACTGATGCATTTTAACATATACGAAACTGTATTGAACAGGCATCATTCTATCTGCCTATGACAGTAATTTTATTTTGATGCCATCATATTTTGGTTCAATCCAATCATAAGAACATAGCTGTTCAGGCATCTTCTTACAGGGTGGATGAAAAAGTGAGCGACCACTTACTTATTTCTTCTCCATCATCCCACATCATTTCTCCATTGGCGATTCCATCATGATTTAAGGCCACTAGTAAGGTCATTGGGTTCATCCGACTGGAAATAAAATGCCTCAGTATGCTAAATCCTCAAAAAATGCAACCACCCAATTGAAATTAAATTACCCATTTGGTGGACAAAATTCCATCAGTTTTTCTAATAAAGTTTGATCACCCTCTGAAATTAATAAAAGAATGAAAAAATAGTGGATTTTTAATGATTCTTGAGCAAAATCTTCCTAATTTTGGATAAATGTTTGTATTGTATCTTCGAATGAATCCAAAATTCACTTATCGTGACAATTAGTCACGTATGTGTAAATGGATTGAATAAGCGAGACAATTAGTCATGTACGTGTAAATGGATTGAATAAGCTATCTGTTTCCAATATGACTTGGTAGGTCAGTTTGATTCTCATCTGAGCCAGTATTTTCTGACCCGGTTTCACAATGTAGGAATAGTTCAAAATCCCTGAAGATGACACTGAATTATTTAACTGAAGCATATTATCTTAAATTTTAATTTATCTAAAATTCACTTGTCATCATGTACTTGTGAAATGAACTGAAAAAGCGAGCTGTTCCTAACTGGACTCGGTAGCTAGGCCGGGTGATTCACAATGTCAAAATTATTCAGACTTTGTCTTTGAAGATGACTGAAATAACTGTGAATGAAAATCAGTGGTTGAACTCCCTGATTTTGAAAAAAGTCATTTGGTATGGAAGCGTAACATTCAGTCCCCAGCAAGAAAAACAATCCCAATTGAGATCTTAGGCACAGACCAAATATGAAAAGAATGCATTCAGTTTTCAGCATTTATAGTCGGGAAACAAAGATTTCAATTTGGCCCACAGGTGGCACCACCTGTAGGCAGAGCATGAGAAACAATCTCAAGCGAGACCTTGAGGCAAGGTATATGTACCCACATACCAGATTTGGAAAGAATCCATTCAGATTTTTAAAAGATATTGTCGAAAAACAAAATTTTAACTTGAGCCCTAGGTGGTGACACCTACATGTATAGACAGATCATCATAATAAACAATCCCAAGCAAGATCTTGAGGCAAGGTACCCACATAGCGAATTTGGAAAGAATCCATTCTTTTTTTCAGAAGTTACTCTCTAGAAACAAAGTCGGAAACGAATGCACAGATCCTGATAGTCCCCCCCAAGCTCTCCGCCATGAGGGGACAAGTATCTGACGTACCTATCCCTTCCTTCTCACATCTACCACTCTCCTTCCCAACCACGAGCCCATTACATTTTTTCACAAGATCTCTCAGGTAAGACAGCAAAGAGATACCTGTAGTATGTGTTGTTGGCAGGATCTTGCATAGGTAGTATGTAGCCTGCTCTTACATGAAGGGGGATTCTATCATTAGGTCCTACAGGTACATTCAGGGTACCAGCCTGCAGGTCTGTGCCATCTAGCTTACCCTGAAATACAAATAACCGTAAAAATATATAATTATTATTCTCAATATTCATTTTGAATTTTAAAAATGAAATTGTTTAAAGTTCATATTCGAGGTGATGTTCCCACAGTAGGACAAATCAAATCTCTATGAATTTAGTCAAGAAATTTGTATAAAGACACTGTCACGCTAGAGTTAAGAAGTTGAGGTTTGATCGTGTTTACTTTTGTAACATACATTGTCACACTACACTGATCTGCATTTTCTCACTCAAAATGAATGACATCAGGAGCTAATTTTGATCGATATTAAAACATGTTCCCATCCGGCATATATGCCGATGAGATAAAAATTTATTGCTCTGAATCTGATTGATCAATATGATCAGCACGTCGTGACCTAGAAATCCTTCCATATCAGATTATCCAATCTTCAAAAATAACAATGGCACTCCAATGATTTGTAGGGTGAATTTACCTTAAAATATTTCACATTTGATCCTTGTTCTGGCATGAAAGGCCGGTAGTATAGGTTCAACGACCTGTCCATTCAGCTTCTTTCTCAAAAATAACTGATGAGATGGACGGGTACAAACCAATACGCCTCTGTACTCACAGGGTATACTATATTGGCTCCTAGTGTGAGCAGAACTACGGATGAAACTGTGTAGATATTACTTCTGTATTCAGCATATACCAACACTTACAGTGTAGAAGTTATACCATCTGTCCGCAGGGAGATATATCGGTACTTCAGTCTGGCCCTGAAAGTAAATAGAAAACTAAATCAATTAGCAATATATTCTACAATATACTGTGATGTTGTGAGACAAAACAGTGTCATACAAAGCTCTTCAGAGTTCATACATCTAAGACAGCTGGACCCACGACATTTCCCTCCAATGACACTTTCCCTGTTGCAGATTCTCTTGCAACATTAACCCCCAGTAATATTTTCCCCACAGAGACATTTTCTCCCATATACAGTCTAGCTTCGCTATAAGGTGCCTTGATATAGCGCTGATTCTGATATAAGACAGGTGCTGTTGTCTCCCCCCCAAATTAACAAATACATATTATTTCAACCCTTCTATAAGGATAAAAATGTTTATGGTGGTTCAAATAACAGCGTAATAGGAGATTACACTGTATTATGAATAGTGAAATTTTCAACCTGTTTACAAGTGTTTTTTCCTTATTTCCTGAATCCAGAGAGATTAAAGGGTGGGATTAGAGAATATATATAGGGGAGTTGAAATGTAGGTATCCCAAGACAGCTACAAAACAGAGATAAGTTAATGTAATATTGAAACCCTGCTCATTTGAGAAGATAATAGACAGTGCTATGAGACAAAAAGTATGTTTGACGATTCACCTATTACTAATATTCTACCCACCGGATCTAAGACAGGAGATATCAGCAGAGCTGGGCCCCAGAGGAACTGTCTGTCAACTTTCAAAGCCATCTGCTCTGACGGAAATCTGGGAAAAAGTTTTGACAAGATCAAAAGTTTCTTCTATTTTCAGTGCACATGGATATTGCACAACCTTTCCTGCAGTGCTAAATTGATAATGATCAATATCCAGACGACAAAGATCTACTGACGAAATAAATATGCTAATAAATACTTTTATATTTAACTGTAGATTAGCTCAAACGAAAAGGTAGGACAGGTCTCTGAAGTCATATATTTCCTCTGAGAAATTCACAGAAAATATCTCAATGTGGAATTAAGTGTATTTGTAGAGGTTTCACACCCAATGTATATCAAAGACCTAAATGTTGCTCCGCTAATAGATCTGAAAGTAGTATAGGTCAAACCGACCACACCAATCAAGGCAAGCTTAGCTTCACACAGGATTCAACAGTTAGCATTCTTCCAGAAAACTGTCAATAATGAAGAGTGGAGAACAACAGATCAGTCGTTCCATCTGCTGTCAACGACCCGCGTAACTGGGGTACGGATTCCTGTGCTATAAATGGTTTGGCATTCATTTTTTTTTTCATAATTTGATTTCTGTACATCAAAAATTTCTGGAACTTCAGTATGTTTTGTGAAAATTGGCCAACATACCATATTTTTTATTTATAATTGTATTTCCTAATGTTAATCTTATGGTAGCCATATCCCAGTTACGGGCAGGAACAGCTACCTGTGAAGCAGGGCTGTCTGTGACAATACTAACAGAACTTTGCTTACTTTTGAATCTGTCATTCGGCAGAGCTTGTCAGCATTTTAAAGTCCTCAGGTTTGTTCTCCCTATTTTGAAGTAGTGTTTTGATTAGTCAATTACAGGAGGTCACATGATATTTATATGGAAAATTTCACATATTAGGGGTGCGATATTTAGGATTTATTTTAATCAAAATGCACTGCATTCAATTTCCATAAGAAAGAAGACGAGTGATTAAAGTTAGAACTCACTCATGATGCAGAGGTCTGATGACAGTGTCACCATGGACGTGGGCATTGTGGAACAGGGTGTAGAGATACGGTAAAAGCCAGTAACGTGTTGTGATTGCTTCTCTTGATGCCTGAATCACTTCATCACCAAGGTAACCAGGATCCTGATCCTACAAAGTAGAATATATATTCAAGGATCAAGAGGATTTTAATTAACGTTTAAAACATCTAAAAGGTCAAAATGTATCTAAATGCATCTCAAGTTACATTATGCATGATAAATCAGACAGTAATTTAAATTCTATAACATTTGTGTCAGGGCTGTTCCATTTAAAAAGATGTGGGAAGGGAGGAAGGCACTCAATATATTATTCTATGGGTCATGGGAGAAACTTCCCTTCAGTGCATGTTAAAACACTGGGAAGGCCAATAAAATTTCTATGGGTGGTGGGGTATAATTCAAAGCTGCCTTCCGCCCCTCCCATACCTTTTTAAATGGAACAGCCCTCAATAGCATCGAGCTAACAGTGCATTTATTACACATTTCAGCATGGTTATGTGAAATCAACACACGTCAAGTGCAGGTGTTCATTGGGAGATTCCATTTCACAAGTCGTCTGCTTTCAAACAAGTAACAATCGAATAAAACAAACCAATAAATTACGAGGTGAAAACTTCTTTCTCAAGTTTAACTGTTGTTCCCATCGTGAAATTGAGAAACAAAGCCAGACAAATAGACATACATCCATGTAATGTCCACACAGATGACAGTCTCACTCCCCATTTGAAAGACCACATAAACTCGTCCACTGACATTGGCACGATGCGAAGATGGGAGCATCAGTGGACGAGTTTTTTCAAGAAAGGGGAGAAAGGTTGTCGAAGTTTAAAATATGTTTTCAACCTTTCATTATAATCTTTGTTGATAATTAGTTTGGGTAGTGCAATAGAATACAAATAATGTTTCCATAGGCGTACTCAATGGGTATTTTACGCACGGTTAGACTGGAAATGTTTATATTTTAGGGCAAGGGCGAATGCCTATGAACACATTATTTCTTCAATACAATCTAATTAAAATTAAATCTTATCTGCTCCCCATTTGGACATGTCGCTTGTAGGATCTAACAGGCTTGCAGTAACTCGCGTATTAACCAATCCTGAGAACACTTCATAGTGCTTTGAAGGGAATGTTGATGACAAAGAATTTTTGGCTGGCTCAGCCGAATTAGCCAGCCTGCTGGCGGGGTGTCTTTTCATGTTGCCGCGGTCCCGACATTGTGGCACCATAATACGGGGTAAATATATGGACTGATCTTTGGTGTAAACATTGGGATAAATGGACACAGTGAACCTATCTCCCCTTCTGGACTGCAAATGGATGAGTCCAGATGCGACCATGATGTCATAATGCTATTAAATATCCATGGTATGGGCACTCAGAACACCAAATTCAATTGAAATACGTAAGTTCCTATATAGCGACATGTACGATTGGGGAGCATTGATAGGATATTAATTTATTAAGATTGTCTTCAATACAGAACATATGGCTTTTATATCACGGTCAGGGTATGAAATAGACAAACAAATTTTAGCTGCCCATCAACAAGCATGGGCAAACGACACATCCAAATGCATTGCAATTTGGACAGAATTTGGTTGTTCAAACGAAATTTAGGCAAAGGGCTATTTCGCACCCTGCACGGTTGTTGAATGGCCTGGTATAGTCCAGAATTGTAGGCTAGTTTACACAAATGGAGTTTTATAAAAACAATAGTGTATCCTGTGATCTATCTTCCAGTAATAAAATATTTGATTGATCAATTCAAATTTTCAAATGGAAATCCGGCATTTTCATTGGCTATTGAAGAAACCTGGAAGAAAATCCAGACAATCACTACAATATATGTGAAGGTTTGTTCGAGTGTTTTGAATGCCGCCAATTGATGAATGCCACATAAAGTGCTGAATGAGGGTATATCAAGTACATGTCAGATGTTGGTCACGTCAACATAAGCTGATCTTTAATAGAGATGTCATGTGAGGGCTGACAAGTGTCAGGGAAATATTATGAGAACGGAGTTTACGAGAATCGTGTCTGATAAATTCAAATTGCTCAAAAGTGCCATAGAAACCCCCCACCTCTGTAAACAATTCAGTTTTTCAGCCATTACTGTCGAGATAAGAAGCATTCAAGTGCCTTGTTTTAATTTTTCAACATGCGGGACAAGTTTCACCCTCCTTGTTTTCATCTGTTTTCTAACAACAAGTTCATTTCAGTTTATCCATCTCCAACTTTACAAGCTCAGACGTCTATTACTTCATGTATTCACTATTATAAATAACTTACAGTGTAGCCTTTTCCATTGTGATTTCTAGAGAAGGTGTAGAATGCTCCCAGCTGCATCCATCTTTTACACATCTCTACCGTGGTGTTACCCCAGAATCCACAAATGTCAGCTCCAATCTGGTCGAATAATGAATGTTATAATTATTCCAATAGATTTAATCCATTTAAAATTCAGAACTTCCAAAAAAATAAATGTTTGAAAATAGATGCTCATTTTATGAAGACATGAAAAGATATGTTTAAAATGCCAGAGAAATAATCTTTCCGATAACATATATACGTATTTGAAACATGTTCATAGTTCTCACAATAAAATGACAAATGCCAGTGGACATGTAAAAATCCACTGAAGTGGGTCACAAGCCCTTAATATAGTAAAGTGATTCACTGCAGAGGTATGTTATTATTTTGTGTACTCACATAAGGTATTCCAAACAAGTTAAACTCCAGCATTCCTGCAACATAAATATAAGAATTACATGTAGGATGAAATTTCTGGGGTGAACCAAAGTTCTTTACACGTATGGTAAACCCTCTAATAATTCTATCACAGGAAGTGAAATTTCCCACCAATGGGGTGATCAAATTTATTACAACAGGAAGTTGAAAAAAATATTTCAAAATAATGCATATAAACCCATTATTTCGTTGATTTTAGAGGGTAGTCAAATTTATTGGAACAACACATTGAATTTTGATGGGGGATTTAATCATTAGAGGGATTACTGGAACTGAGAGAGTGTGGACCCCAAGACGGGCAATATTATGTGCAAAAATTTACTGAGAATATAGAACCAGTAATAAACAGGACTGAAATACAATACATGAGTAGTGTGACTAACGTCACAGGACCTACGAAGTAAGGTGAGGAAGATGACTTGGGGGTCCAAGCATAATGTTATTGGTCACCTAAGTAGGTCAAATTTTCATCAAAAGTAGGTCAGCTCAGAACTTGTTGGTAACAGTCCCCTAATGCACCTTCATGCCAAAAATCAAGGTTCTAATGTCAGCGGTTCTCCTTATTTTGCTGCCGAAAGGATTCGGATGGACTCACTCACTCACTCATTACTGGACAATTTGCAAACGAGAGCCTACTTCTTAGGAACAATATAAAAGATGTGTGACAAAGGTGAAGAGATGTATGCTTGGGCTTACAAAATTACCTCCAAACCAAATCAATTTATTTCGGATTTGAATTTTTCCAAATAGAAACTTCAATCTTCTGGAGATCATGTCTTCCATTCATGTTTCTAGTTCGCAGAGTGAGGAGATCTGCAGAATAGTGAAATCTACGAACTCTCCCTGTACTAGTAAATTGCCCTTGCTTGCTAATGGGCGCTTGAGTCAGGGGGGCAAAATGTGGACTGGATAATATGAAAAGAGATAAAGCATCTTGGGTGGAATAAATTGAGTAAACGGCAATTCCAATACCTTCACAATTGGGCTCGGTGGCATGAGAGGCCACCTTTGTGCATGTTATATTTGGACATATCCAAGTTCAAGGCAACATTTTCAATTGCAGCGCCTGAAACGTCAGAAAATAAAGCGTAATGTCATTTCTTGACATCATGATGCTGTGACAATATCCGATAATTGTAGCATGATATCACAATACAACATTACAACAAAAGCGATATAGTGTTTGGGATTTTGTCCTCCCTAAAACCCACTGGCGGACAGGGACAAAAAATCTTACTGTGACAGTTTGAATACTTCCGCATTGAAAAGATTCAATCCATGCAATTTTGTAAAGATAAAATTCCCACCAATATCGAAGAGCTTACCAATAATAGAGTGAGCCAAGTCTGGCCATGCACTGTCATTGTCACCTAGCCAGTGGCCAGTGTATTTACCAGAGCCCGCAAACGTGGAGCGAGAAATTACAATACTTCTTTTACCAGTGGCAGTCTTTGCACCCCTGAAAATCAATTGGATATAAGTTGACAGAGTTTTTAACATCTCGGCTATAGCATCAGGGATTCATACAAGTCAAAAATTTTACCACCGAAAACTCAATATTACTCAAAATTGAGTTTTCATAATGTTGAAATTGAGTTTTCAAAATTTTTTATCGCCGATTCAAAGATTGCAATTGAGTTTTCAAAATTTTTTACCACCGATTTACCTATTGGTATTCAGTTCTCAAATATTTCAACCACCACCATGCACAGGATTTTGTTGGTGTGTTTTAATATGGTCAATATATTATACTATGAGCAGGGGATATTTTTGACAAAACATTTTCATCTACCCAATATCCAAATTAAATAAAAGTTTTCATCGGATGATGTATAAAAACCGAGAGATTTACATGTACCGTACCACAAGATCAGTCTGAATAACAATGGACATGGGGATCTATATCACGAATGAAATCGGAGAGAAAAATCAAGCACTAATTATTCGAAAAAGCGAACGATCGAACCAGGAAACATGTCTTCTTATCTGCAGCTAACTGCACCAAACACAGCCTCTGTAGATTATTGAACTTTAATTCAGTAACAAAGTGTTCACATGAGACAGATCTGCTAAGTTCTAAAGTCTAAATTTTCTGAAAACTATCGAATATTTTGGATGGTCACAGTTGCTCAATGTTAAATTTTTTAAGCAAATTTCTTGAGTGCTATTTATCTCCCGAGTTCTCTAAAATCCAGTTTTGGAGGTCACCTCGTATTTAAAGTATGGTTTTTCATTACTCTTCCAACTATGAAAATTTATTGTTTATAATCAACGAGGAGTCAACTTTATGGAGCAGACAAAGATAAAATATGCAGCCTGGTGTCATCGCAGCATCAGTCTCACTGGCATCTCACGAGTGAATTTCTAGACCAGTCAATGTACCGTACTTTAGAAAAATACAACACGATCATCATGATTGCAGGTCTTGGCTTTAGCAAGTCATGTGAAATTCAGACGTTTAGTCTTGATGTATTTTCAATCTCTGACATCGCTGGACAACTCACTTTTTACTTCGTGTTTGACGGATACTGAATGGACCGAACGTCGGCATTACGGTCCAAATTTAGCCGGGAAATATGGTCGACTGACTGCAGGCACGTGGTTCTACAAAGCGCAAGACGGTCGGCTGTCAACCCTATTGCGGTAATGGAAACTTCCACTGACCCGGTGTTGTAAGCCCACAAGCCTTCCCGATGAATCGAATTGGAAGAGTTCACTTTCAAAATAGAGAAGTAGGGCACAAAAGTTTCGTCTAACAACAATGCTAGGGCAGATTTTTCTTTCGTTTCGTAGACTATATTTTTCCTTGTATTTCATTTCTGAAACTTGCAACTCTGGCGGACAAATTGACGACCTACGCGATTTAAAGATGACAACAACAACTACACAGGGTCTGTTTGAAGGTGAAGAAAAAAATAACTTTTACGGCGACAGATGACCGATAAAAACTTTTGGGCGGGAGTCCCGGTTGTCAAACTTTAGCGATAGTCTGGGAACCCTCGGAGGTACGAATGCAGGCTGCCACACAATAAACGTTTGAGGGTTCCGGGAATAATGTATGCAAGCAATTGTGTCTGCCGCTACGCGGCGCTGTGATCAGCATACTCGAAAGCGTTACGGTAACAACAACACAACGACACGTGGTGGCCCGCTCCCGGCGCCTGTTAGTGTCGTTTTCACGGTAAGATCGTCATTCGATTGAGTTTATTTCGTAATTTAGGGCTGTCAAATTAACTTTGACCATGTCTGGCGAATTGAGTTTTCCACGAAAAATTGAGTATTTGTCCAGTAAAACGGAAGCAATTGAGTTTCTTGCCATACGAATTGAGTTTTCAAAAATTTTTAACCACCGGTATTCGGTGGTAAAAAGCGACTTGTATGAATCCCTGAGCATGTGCAGAAATTTTCAGATATGAAGAGATGTTATATTTTTCTTAATAGATCAATAACATATAAATGCAAATTTGTATATCGTTAGCTACATGTATTGCATAATTTTATCACACTTAACTTTTAATAGCTTGTCATGGTCAGTTAAAAGTACTTGCGATTAAAATGGCTGCTGATTTTGACAGGGATCTGGTTTATCAAGGTTCAAAATTCTTTAAATTTAAGTCTTAATACCCTGGATAATTTCGGTATTGAGAGGTTGGTCTGTGTACCCAGGTGTTGGTATTCACAGGTTTTACTGTAAAGGTATCCTCAATTTTTGCAGGTTTGCAGCTATAGTTACATCGACATTTCCTATTGGAGCAATGAGATACCCTGAATGTCCCTTGATGAGACCTACCTGAAAGTTGAAGTTTGGGTAACCCTGTCACCAAGAATAGAGGAGATAAGTAAGCTTCTAGTAGCGAGATGAGGATAAGATAAATCCAACTTTCTCAATATCAGCCTCAGACAGAATTCGCAGTGAGGGCGTGACCCGGTTGCAACCTCGCCTGCGAATTTCTGTGTAGTCAAGTTTCATTTCTTCCTATACTTCAACATAGATGTATCTTTTTAATCAGTGATAACTGGCATAAATTTGGTAAATATGCACCGGATTACCCTGCTGTTATGATTATTAGAAGAAAGGATCATTATGTTTACAGGGAGTAATCCAGACGGGTTTTGAGACCGGTATACCGGTATCGGCACCCAAACTTATGTGCCCAAATACTGTCAAACCAATTTGAATATTTATTCATATTTATATATTTATGTAACTACTTTGTATATTTTTATATTGTTATATTTGGTATGGGAGTAACTGTCTCATATAGGTGTCTTTCACCTGTGTGACATCCCAGACTATAATGTCAAAGTACAATAAATTAAAAAAAAAAAATATCGGCTAAAATCTAAACCAAAACTACTTAAAATCACTCAAATGGAGGCATATTTTTATTATTTATAAATAAACAATTATTTCCTGTGTACAGAAGGTGGAAAGACTAAATTTTCCAACTTGCATCGTGATTCTTGACTAAATCCATGTGGGCCGCCATTTTAGCATGTTTCAAGCCCACTGCGCATCGGTTTTGCGAAGCATGGTTACTTCCGGTTTTGCAAGTTTCCGGTTCCGCAGTAGTGAACCAGTGTCCCCAAAAATTGCCTGGATTAGTCCTTGTCTTATCCTAATGAATATTTTGGCAACCTCAAGTTGAAAATATGTCCGATGTCACTTGTAAGAAATATTGCTCCATGTTGGACCATAGGGAGAAACAAAATTTGACAACCCAGAAATTTGCAGGTGAGGCTCTGACTCATTCACACTTCACTGCACACTCCATTTGAGGTCAATATCAGAAAAGGCAGATCAGAGCTTTGAGTCATCAGTTTCACCAAAATTAATACCCTAACAAGCTCAGTTTTCTGTTAAAAAATTATCAAGCAATTTAGACACTCACCTCCATGTAGATTCTGTTTGACTCCAGCCATATAAACTGTGGACATCATAATGATTATATGTTTGTCCACTCATTCCCTGCACAGCATTCATACATATGGTTTTGTCGGCCAGAGGAGCTTTCTTCGATGTTTCAGGATTGTCATGTACAAATGCAGCCACTAAAAATTATGAAATAAAAAATTAACACGAGATATCAGAGTTTCATGCAGATTATATTCAAAACAACTGGCTAACATAGATGTGTACATGCAGATTTGAACTGACATGTCACCGAAAGCTTAAAATATCATTTGTTCCAAAAATAAAAGTATGTTTCCAAATGAAAGCAGATAATAATGGATGGATGTTGATTGTGTTTTGGCCGGTTTCTCACAGTGCCTTTAGCAAAATGGTGACAGTTTCAGAACCAAAATGGCTTGCTGAATTTGTCCATTCTACCGTTGGTTCTAAATGATAGACTATTTTCAATATTTTTGCTATAAGATAAAAAGGCTTGAGATGCCTCAGGGTGTTTCAGGGAGGGTCGTAACTTTTCATACACCTGGGGGAAAACCTGAATCACTAATAATCTTCTGTATACATCATACAGTTTATATTCTTCAATGAATTAATTGAAATAATTGTGAGGGCTGTTGGTACCACCTGAAGTTTCCCGCACCAAGGTGCCTCCAGATGAATAACGGAGATAAACCCCTTTAATGTATTAGGCTATACTATGAACCTACTTTAAATATAAGTGAAGATAACTTACTAGTCCTGTAAGGAGGTTCGTCCCACTTGTTATTCAGACATTTGAGGCTCCAATAGGGTTTATCTTCTGGAGGCCAGTTCCAAGGCCTTTCCTCATTGGTACCAAAATTAGCTGGCTCATTCATATCCTACGAGAGACATTAAATTATTGTCAGGTTTCAAACTATGTAGTTTAGAACAATGTTTTGTGATGACCAAAAAAATTGTCCCCCATATAACACATATTTACTTCCCCTGTCCAAATAACTGTTAATAAACACTTTTTTTTCTCAAAATCTACTGAAGTTGATTTTGTAAATCTTTGCCCCATGGTGATGCCATATGATGCCTCTTTCTGAACCATAGAGTGGATGCTGGGTTGCCTCATACACTCTTTTCAACACGACGTTAAACCGTAATTCTCTCTCTCTTTCTCCCTTTAGAATGTTCACCTGTAAACCATCAAATACAAAACAATTCTGTGAAGCAATTATAATATATTTGTTACCATCACATGAAAAAGTATAAGTGATTTAGCATATAATACTGCTTGAAATAATTGTAAACAAGTTAAATTAATGAACTTTACTAATTTGCCTGAGGTGTCAAATAGTATCATAATGGACTGGAATGGGGCATCAAATAGCATGACCATAGGGCAATTGAAGCAACCCTCTATGGGCAGAGTTAATGCAATATAAGTGACTGTTTCAAATGACTTACGATCCACAGACCATCAAATGAGAGATTTTTGTGATGTTTGACAATAAGCTCCTCCCAAATCTGCTCCGTTGCTTCTTTGAAGAAATCAGGAAATACAACTTTTCCAAATGGCCATACCTGTAAACAAGTCATCCAAACAGAATTTTATTTTTCAGAATAGAATATCTTCACATTTGATTGTTTTTTAAAATGCTGAACTATGACCTGTACTTAATACTTTTCTCAGTTGCTTGGAAACACCATTCTCATGGTATCAGACTGTATAACTCCTTACTGCCAGATATTCCCTCTGATTGCACTGGGGTTAAAACCTTAGCATGCAGCTTTTGTGCGCATCACTCTCGACCAATCAGCATCTTCCATTTCTAAATGGAATTTCTAGGAGTGGGCTTAGCATGTCACAGCTAAAGAAGACGCTGTACTTCGACCCTTATGAAAAGAGGCACATTGTCCTATTGAGGCTATCGAGATAAAATAAAGTTTATTATTATTATTATATTTTTATTATATTATCATACTCTCTGCTCCTGTTAAATAGTTCAGCATCTAATGTATTCAATCTTCTGTAAAATTCCTGTGTCAATCAATATTGATGAAGAATAAATGTGCATACGCACTGCATATTTCAACCCTTTCAGTCGGAGGGTGTTACACCGACAATTTACTAGGACCACAAACTCAGACCTTTGGAGAATGAGAGACATTGATCTAATCTGAAATTTCTG
This sequence comes from Hanleya hanleyi, assembly GCA_036873755.1. NCBI lineage: Eukaryota > Metazoa > Mollusca > Polyplacophora > Lepidopleurida > Hanleyidae > Hanleya > Hanleya hanleyi. Next base: position 11,377 of record JAVTVY010018913.1, on the reverse strand, counting down.
ACAATACATTTAAGAGAATAAGGTACCCATATTGATCATCAAATTACAAATCTCCTTGTATTAATTTTTCATTGTGCAAATGCATGGTGGATGGTATACACACATATCCCAAGAGGGCGTTGTTTTCATCTGAGCTATTAGCGGGTATGTGGGCCCAGTTCTCCGGCCATTTGATATTGGCATCAGCTGCTTTCATTCTCTCATACGGTTCGTAATTCGTCTCATTGCTGATCAGCGTAGGGTCCTGTATCAAAATAAAGTTTGGAAATATCAAAGTTAAGGAACAAGAATTAATGATCATGATAACTGAGCTAGATTTGATAATTACACATGGGTGCATCAAGTTTATATACAGGGCAATAATTTTGTCCTACCTGTGTTTTAACTTACATTTTACAGTAGCACAGTCAATGTTATGTCCCCCGAATACGTATATATCGATAATATGTATGCTACTGTTATGGAGACTCACTATTGTGTGACACCTATAATGCAGTCAATATATCTGTCCCCCAACTTCAGCGTTATAATGAGGGACAAGTGTAGGTGAAATGGTTTGTCAGCCAAGTCCATATGAATGGGGTGAGAGATTACACACGATTCTCACCATAATTGCCTTGGATTGAATCTGATAAAATGAGACAGTGAGTGAATATGAAACCATTTTGGACCTATTCTTAGTATTAGGTCACATCTTCAGCTCTGAACAATCATAAGTATATTGCCTCAAATTAAGTTGAACATCTGGTCCCAAGAGCAATATTTTATGATGGAAAATTTCACTTCATGCGATTGAATTATTGGGGGGTTTACTGTATGATTCTAGTGTCATTTTCTCTTCAAGTTTAATATGGAGAAATCTACAGATCACCCTCACCAGTATGATGATTGTCTTCATGCCCCCAGCTTGTAGTTCATGGAAGTAGTCGGGTAATCCAGCAAAGTTGACGTTATCAATAGTAAAATCCTTCTGCTCCTCCATATGGTCAATATCTGCATACTGTACGTCCTGTAGACAAATAAAAATTCAGATGTCATCACATTCCTCGAACTGTAAACTAGGCTTATGTGGGATGTTGGCATTTCAGTTTTGAGATGAAGGGGTGTGAGTGAGTTAGGGTTTAATGTCGCGTTCAGTGCTATTTCGGCCATATAGCGACAATATAACTAACTACTATATGATGCTAGACATGTGTGACTATCCATGTACAGTCGTCATGTAGAGGAAATTAATCTTCCCCTCGTGGCAACAGACATGGTACAAAACACATGTTGCTCACCCACTTGGGGGCTTGAGATGAAGGTATAGCAATATTTTCAAGCTTGGATGATACACACTAGCCTGTATAATGAAAGTGCAAAATCTCCAATTTGATCACCCCACTGGGTGGGCAATGTCGTAAGCCTCAACTTTACAAGCCTTTTAGCGGCAAGCATAGGCAACTGTTCATATCACATAACCAACTCTAACGACCAATGAAAATTCATTTTCTTACAACCAATATACTACAGAAATATAGCATAACAAACAGGGCTTGCCATATAATTTAAATTTTAGTCATGTGCTAGTACTGCGCAAAAGCACATGATTGGTCGAAATGGGATTTGGGTGATTCAGATGCACATGCTCCGCGTATATGGAAAGCCAGAGAGACTACGAAAGAGGGAAGTTATTGCACTCATTATGATGATAGGAACATGCACTTACATGTGGTATTCCAGCAGCTTTTGTGCGTTCTACAGCCTTTTGCAAATGGGTTAAGTTGGTGTAACCATAGCGACAGAGCTGGAATCCGAGTGACCAATATGGTGGCATAACGGGACGTCCAACCATCTGAAAGATAATTCATCATGCCTTGTACAAACTTCTTGTACAGGAAGGAGTTCAGTCATAGGGTAAGTTAACAAAAATTATAGCACCATATGAATTAGAATTATTTTTTACAATTTGAAGCAGGCAGTTTCCTACCCGAAAGCGTATATCTACGTATATGATTTTAATTATAACCTTCCGCTCGATATTAACTCCAATAACCCTCATCCCTGAGGTATCCATATGGTAGCATACATAGGCCAATTGCAACACTCCCCTGCCCCCATCCACTTGAAGCCCCCTCATCTAGCAAATACAAGTCCATATTTCTTAATGTGTATTACTATATTTACATAAACGTACAAGCGTGTACTGTTTAATGACATCTTCTGGCTTTGGGCCCAAGAAAAAGTAGAAATCTAGAATCCCACCAATGGTCCTGTATGTCAGCATAGGGGCAGGGGTGAAGCTGTAATCTGGAATACAAAATCAAACATGAATAGTTTTGTCGTTGTTGCTCACACCATGAATATCTTTCCACATAAGCTATTCATGAAGTGCAGCGCACACTGCCAGGGACCTTTTTTTAAGCGAATATCTAGACATGCTGATGCTGGCGATTTTGGTTCAGAACACATCATTATCCACAAATGCACGTCTTTGGATGCTTTTCTTTCACCACTTGGACTCTTCACTGATCGATGATGCTATATGATATAATCTCGCCATTTTCACATGATCTCTAATCAGACACAGATTGGTTGAATGTAGCTCTGGTATAGCCTTGTTCTATACTACGTAGTATGGAACAAGGCTAAACCAGAGCTAGGTTGAATGTAGCTAGCAATCGGGACCAAAACTCCTGTTAACTGCATACAAGAGTTTTTGAACACCAAGTTTTTATACTATATCTAGTTGCTTACAATAAAATACTCTGTTATTGAAAAAGTTAGGAACAGTCTCAAATAATCAGATGGACCTAATTTCAATTTGATGACTCTCCAAAATTTTGGCATGATTTTGATCAAAGATTTTATTGAATAATATGATCACCAATAAACTCCTTCATAGGGTTAATTAAACTGAACACCCACAATGAGTTCTAGACAGCATTTGAAACAATATTACTAGTTTATATCAATACAATGACAATGTCATATCTAACCTTGTGCGTTGCTATTGAGCAGAAAGACACCATGGGTGTTACCATCATCCTCCACACATTCATAGAAGGGATGCACACCATACAGACTGCTCTGTGCCTGCAAGTCAATTTCAAATAAGGCACAATCTAGATATTTAAGTAAGAGTACATATGCATAATCATCAAATATCTAGAAACCTGTCATTCATGCAAATGGCAATCACGATTCATATGATGATGGGAAAATATTTGCTAAACATTAGCAGATTTTTGATGGAATTTGAGCACTGTAGGCAAGTGTGTGAACTTTTGCTATAAACTTTCATGCATGAATGGCCTCTCGTCAGTTTGTGGAAATTAGTGCGCATTGGGGTGTGTGGGAGTGGAATTTCATGCCCTGGCTGATGACCTGGCCTTCCTCTCCAACACCACCTTAGATCTTCAGTGTCTCCTTACTCTACAGGAAACCTATGAAAACATGGAGAGGTACTGTATCAGCGAAAGCAAAACAAAAGTAATGGCCACTAATCAGTCAAATAAATACAAACCAGAACTGGACATGGAGATGAATGGCAAGAAGATTGAACAAGCAACCGAATATGAACATGTGGGAATCAACAGAGGACCAAATCCAACCAAATGTACCACGGAAAACATCAGCAACAAAATTCAACTTGCAAGAAGAACTGCATATGCACTTATGGGATCAGGACTCCATGGGCTAAATGGAGTGAATCCAACAGTTTCTCTTAAAATGTGGAGCACCTATGTCCAGCCCAGACTCCTCTACGGCCTTGAATGTGTCAAAATGAAAAAATCAGACATAGCCCTCCTCGAAACCCACCATAAGCAGTTACTAAGACAAATCCAGCATCTCTCAGAAAGAACATCTATGATATCGAAGGCTTATATATCCTGCTTGGGGTCTTGCCCATAGAGTCTGAGATCCACCGACGACAGTTCACCCTACTAGGAAACATACTGAGACAACCAGGTGTAGAAAGAGACCTAGCAATACGTCAACTTGCAGTCAAGGATACAGACTCAAAAAGCTGGTTTGTGGAGATGGAACATCTTCTCTATTCCTACGATCTCCCCTCTGCGCATGATCTCATTCAAAACATGCCCAGTGAAACTAGGTGGAAAAAGATAGTTAATAATAGGGTACAGGCAGTTTGGAGCCACAAAATCAGGAATCAAGCAAAAAGCAAGAAAATCTTAAACTATCTGAACATCGAGGACTTCAGCCCCAAACAAACCCATGCATGCTGGACCAGTGCTGGATATGAACCAATCGCAGTGAAAAAAACTAACATCAAAGTGAAACTTCTCCTTGGCGCTTATATGCTGCAAGAAAACCGGGCAAAATTTAACCAACATAAAACCAAGCCAACATGCCCTCTGTGCCACATAGATCCGGAATCAAGAACACATTTTCTTGTCCTGTGTACAGCCACCGAGTCAATCAGAGCCCCTTTTCATGAGGCATTAAAAAAAACTGTCTTATATTACTTCGGAGAAGACGTCTGGAACCCCCTGGAAAGGAACCCAGCACATCCCACAAAGCTGGTCCTGGATGCAACTGATGTTATTAACATCAGTACTCATTCGGAATCAAGACAGATTATCCATACCCTGGAGGCAATCAGCAGAGGACTTTTGCATTACATCATGAAAGGAGTATGAGACTGGGAATCCGTTTGCCACCCTGAGATGGTTTGGTGCTTACCACCTATATAAGCTAGTAGGTGTAGGATATAGGTTATTGTTAGTGCTGCTGTGTACCGTGCTAAAAGTACATGCTATGCATGGTTCTCCAGACATTGGAGGAATATAATGAACAGAAACAGAAACATGGCATATTTTCAATGACTGAGAACTTCACGTCAGCACATTTATCAAAATCTATGACAGTAGGCAGGCTTGCCGCCATTGCATTCGGCTAGTGCCATTGGCAACAGGCTATGATTAAATCCAAATTGCTCTGTATTATCGCAAGTTCTCAAGTCTTCCATCTATGTCCATGTGAATTTTAAGTATCAGCTGAGAATGGTCCATTTGATTTTGAGTGAAAGAGAATTGTTAAAAAAATATGGAATGACAAAAAAGACATAAATATTTGTCTTAAAGCAGATAATGTTTACCTTCCACTTTGGTGGCTGATCGCGGGAGAACATCGGCCAGGTTTTATGGTCCATGTCATGACGGAAAGTTTGGTGAAGATTTTCGCCAAACCCGTAGACATTTTTGGAGGGTAATTTGGTCGATATCTGGATAAACTGGTCAGAGAATACAAATCCACCGACCCCTGTGTCCCACCTGCATAAACAATAGCAAGAACCTGATCATCCAATGACACAGATACCAAATAGATTATGTGGGGAAAATGAGACAACACTGGGAAAAAAATCAAATGGCTTGAAACAGCAGCTGAAACAAGACATGATGTTCATATTACAGAATTAAATGTCAGATCATAGGTTAAGATTAGTAAACTAAGAATGCTGCTGCCTGGACAACTGATCCACCATGGCTAAACCCTAGCTTCCCAGGCAAGCATTTATCGATTACAAAATATATACTGCATGCAGTGTTCTTGTTCACTGTGACACCAATTAGAACCACTTAAAGATGTAATCAACCTCAAATCTAGACTGAAATTAATGTCTCTCAAACTCCGAGAAGGTGGCATATGTTATGACATCAATGTTATTTGATGATAGTGGGATCGCCATATACAATGAATAATATCTTGTCAGAGAAATTTGAAACTCTGCCCGCTTTGATGGGTTTTCTGTTTCACCATTGAATATCTGTTGTACGCAGAGAGGAAACTGACGTCACTGCGTGACATTTGAGTGACACTCCAAGATCTGAGTGGGCGACACTCAGAGATCTGAATGCTGAACAGCTGCAGTCATGGGATAACGTCAAGGCTCATGTCTAAGGTTCGGTTAATGATACATACATTGGTAGAATGCACCACACGTGTATATGCTTGTTGACACGGCCGTAGAAAAATAAACAGCATGCCATGCCCTTTATATTTAAAGACCAATTCCTTCTATTTTATCATGAATAGTAGAAACAAGTTTAGTTTTTTGTGGTCAAATGTGTTTATTTTATACCGGTCGTAACATGTCACTTTCGCAGACTTTGAGAGACATTGAATTCAACCTAGACTTGAGGCTGATTACATCTTCAAGTTTGTGACCTGTCCCTACTCTCTGGGCCATTAAGAAGCATCCTGATCCAATGCCCCTTTACCACTTCAATTCCTAGACAATAGGTTCACACCGATGTGTATTTGTGGTTTGTAATTTTTCAATCAAGCCTATATCTACAGCATATACATATATTTAAGCACTGATAACAGGTGTAAATATGGTAAATATGAATCAAATTATCTTACTTTTCCAAGAAAGAACCATTTTGCTCACATTCATGATAATTTTGGCAACTTCAAGTTGAAAAATAGTCCAGTTATCACTGATTAAATATATTCTCAACAAATTATGTAAGAGGTATTGATCAGTCAGGCTGTCTTTTCGGCACTCTGTTTTGAATTTCAGCACCCTAAATTTTAGCAGACTTTACATGAAAGAAATAGGAAGTAGACACCCTGTTGTCAGGAAAATCTCCAAAAAGTCCAAGGAATTTCGGCACCCTGATTTCAATTTCTGGCTAACATTATAGTATCAGTGTAACCAATCGGTCTGCCGATGAAGCGAATTCTTTGTCGAAGAATTGAGGATTGTTCCCACCTTGAGGACTGCTACTTGTGGATTTGACATGTGCATGCCGTTTTGTTGTTGTTGTTGTTGTTGTTAGAAAATTAGATGGAAAATTACCGGGAAATTTAAGGATAGAAGTTTCACTCGTTATGACTGGTTATTCAGAGGAGACATTGCAATTAGAATTACATTAGATAACAAGCAATTAATCAGTCATCACTCTTACTTTTTGAAAAGCGGTGAACAGGTAGGTGAACTACCCATCATTTTGAGTTTGCTCTCCCGCGTCCTGTCTCGCCACAACAAGAAGACCCGGCATAGATTATTACAAAATGCGGAACTGAACAAACTCCCGACTCGGACTAAATGAGTTTTCATGTATGAAAAACACGGTATGAACTCTGGGCAAATGTTCATAACTAATCAGAGAACATAAAATGAAGACAGAGACATACGTCAAGAACATGTTAACGATAGGGGCTAGGGAGTAACTTTGCTTAAAGTCAATGCATCTCACATAGAATCAGAACTAAGCAGTATATTGCTCTATACGTGTTGCATTATAATTCAATTCAATTCAATTTTATTGTGCATATACATCCACATAGGGGGCACAGAACAAGTAACATAAGAACATTACAATACATTAAGTAATTAATTAATAGTTAATTAATTTGGAGGTTACGATTCGTACCATACAAGGTACCTCAAGATAGTGTTTTGGGTATAGGTATATATAGGCCTAAATATGAAGATATATTATATACCATCAGGTTTGCTCATCCTCAACCTTTTTCAGATTACAAAGACGACAGAGTCTATCCTCTGAGGGAATCTTAGGGTACCGGTATTTGTAACGACGGACTTCAATTTCCAGAGGATGGGCACTAATTCTCAACTGTGTGAGGGCTTTTCTGTGTTTTTTGTTCTTAATCTGTAAGATATGAAGATACAGAAGGTACGGTTTTGAAGGTGCCAAATGTTCTCAGCTTACATGAAGAGTCAGCTGACGATTCTCTGAACTTGACGACAAACTGTTGTTTAAGTGTATCATCCCCTATTTTGACGAAGTTACCATTATTAGCAAGGGGTGAAGCTATTGTTGAGATGCCTAGCTTGCTAAACAAAGTATAAAGACCACCCAACCAGGAGCCTTTTGGGGGGTCTGTATATATTTGTTGGTCTGTGACATATACGCTTCATGTGACGGGCTGAATCCGTGTATAACTGCAGACTAACGCATTCTGCATCTGTGGTTTGCCATTCAGAGTTATGCCCCTTATACCGCTCACAAAAGCGAAACGCACGTGGAATGCACTGCTGCCGCCATTTTTGTTGTCATTGTTTGTCTCAATCGAGCTCCGTCGATATTGGGTAAATATGCATTTATCTGCTCACGTCTTGTAAGATTATCTAGTCACGTAATTATATAAGGGTCTTGTTCGAAGTACTGCGATACTTGTGAGTAGATAAACCATCTGTTTATGTAGTTTGAGCCAAGTTTTCATTGCGCGCTGCAAATGTGTACACCCCCCCCCCTCGCACGTATGTAAACTGTTCAAAGTCAACGGTATAAGTAAATGTACTTATATTTGAATGTTGCTAGATTTAATGTAATAAGGAAATCCTTTTTGTTACAAGGGTGCAGTCCTTTGGGTATTCCTGTAGTTCCCACTGTAATTAGGCGTACACATTTGTACATGTGTAGACGAATGTATGGTGGACCATTGGTGACATTGTTAGAGCTGAAGCAAAGTTTGTGTAAGTTATATTTACTGTATTCTGACTGATGCTTATTCATTTCATGAACTAAGATGATTGCGAGTCTATATTCTTCTCATAAACTGTTGGCTGGCCTATTTTGGACTTAATTTGTATGCTATAGGCATAAATTAACTGGCTGGTTGGTATTTCTGCATGTAAATCAAGCTTTATCAAGTAGATTTGTTGTCATAGAATATATAATTCCATTGATTATAGTGATTTATTAATTAGCTGGAAATTATAGTAATTAAGATGAGATTATATCACTATCAAACACTGTTCATACTGATTGGACCATATTGCAAGATGGATTTAATTGTTATTGGTATTCTCACATCATTTATGGTATCTGTAAGCTTTAGAAACATTATCGACAAATAATGTTTATTACTTAGGCTGTTCCGTCCATGGCCCAGTATTGTGTGATACGGTGTACTCCGAGTAGTGTGAAAATGACGTCTCTGTGACACATAGTCATGTTTACCCCGTACCAGACAGGGGTAAGTTTATTTCATTTCTGCACATTGTCATATCCGGTTACCATGTTTTATATCATCTGTGTCCATTACCACTGTGGTTATACTCAAACAATTCAGGCTCCCGTCCACTCGCCTGTTGTGCCAAACTAAAATTACTGTTTATATTGGGTGCTGATTGTAACTGAATAGTATCATCAGATAGATTAATACAGAGACAATGAGATTATTGTTCAACACAGTTTATTCATGTTAGATTCTTGTTCTTGTTAAATACAGTTCTAATAGATTAATTGAGATAAAATAGTATGGTTGGTGAAAAGTGTTACATTTACACAACTCGACTTTCACAATATGACTGGTTCTTCCTGATGGAATTGTATTTAATAACAAGGCTTGGTCTTCACATGAAGGTTCCAAATATAGTTATACATTAGCTTGGAGATTTCATCAATCTGCCAAAATGTTTCTTTTATGAAGTAATAGAAATGCCATTGATACATGATATGCAACATTCCATATGCCATATTTTGTATTGCTGTCCATAAGATCTATGTAGCATTCCTTATGCAATATTTCTTACACGATTGTTCTATGTACTTCTAGGGTTGTTTGTACCATGGGATTTGAAGGAAGTGAATACAAGTTGAAATCGTCGCCATCCACAACCGTGTTCTTGTTCTTTCTTCTTACCACGTTACATCTGGTGTCAGAAGTGGGATCCCTAGCGAAACAACACCCCCTGTCTGCCCTGTCTGTGATGCAACCAGTGGTGAAGTGCATCACCAATGAGGACGGTGAATGTGTGAGGTGTATGATGACTATGATCTAACATTGTGTGACTTGTATGAAGGCGATGCTCTATCGTTGACTGGATTCTGCGCATACTATTTACCTGAAGAATTAGTAGTGGTAAAATGGGACTTCGATGTCATGTACTTTGCTGATAGTGGACTGATCCTGCTGATGTTCTGGAAATGGAAACTCACCATGATGGAAGAAAGAAGAATCCATGAGCTTTGATCTTATTGAACCATTGGTAGAATTCTGTGATTATTTTACTGTTATGAATTTCCATGTATGTTTGAACTATTAGCTGCTATTTTTTATGCTACTTGCCACTACTATATATGCTATTTTGAATATTGAAAACTATTCATGTCAAGATGAGCAACCCGGAGGAAATGGTAGCTAGTCTTGTTAAGTTACGGGAAGAGTTGGTCAAGGAAAGACAAAGGGCAGCTGAAGCAGAAAAGGCAGCGTCTGAAGCTAAGGCTGAGCATGCACACCTGGTGCGTGAAATGGATAGGAATAACCAGAGTCAACATTCTACGCTGGAATCCACTGGTACTTCGACTGCCGAGGAGCGAATTGTTTTTGTGTCTTCTGCTCGCAAGCTCGAACGTTTTCGAGACAAACCTCAGAAGTCAAGTGATCCATCGGTACAGGAATGGGTTGACGATGTACGCTGTCAGCTAGCCACTCGTAAACTGAATGAGAGCCAGCAAGCCGCCTTCATTCTAGATCATCTTTCAGGCAAAGCCAGACAAGAAGTTTTGGGCCGAGGACAGGACATCCTCCAGAATCCTGATCAGATATTCGCGGTATTGCTGAAGGTATTCGGGGATGGGAACACACTGCCTCAACTGCAACAGAAGTTTTTCGCTTACCGACAGGCAGAAGATGAGGACTTGCTAGCATGTTCGCTGCGACTCATCGAAATCTATGACCGGATCGCTTCAATGGATTCATCATTCAGGAGCTGTCGAGAGAGTACTCTAAAGGGTCGTTTGGCTGAGGCGGTCAAAGATGAAAGCCTGAGGCGTGAAATTCGACGTTTAAATATTGAGTCCCCAGAGCTGAGTTACTTTGATACTCGTGATCGTGCACAGCTTTGGCTTGGCAACAATGAGAAACCGAAATCCAAGTCAAGCGTGAAGGATGTTGTGGTTCAGGAGACCAGTGGAGAAAGTGAACTTCTGAAGGAAGTAAAGAGACAGGGTGAACTTCTTGCTGCTCAGCAACAACAGATTGAGAGATTGCTGCAACGACCAAGGGAATCGGGTGCAACTCGCCGTGATTATGGAAGATCCAGAAACACTACGCCTCGCCGCTGCTGGGGATGTGGATCGGTCGACCATTTGAAAAGGAATTGTCCATACTCGACAGATGCCACACCGCAAGAGGACGTAGCATCATTGGAAACTTTAAACTAGAACGCCCAGTCATGGCGAGTCGCATGTCGGGCAGAAAGAGAGATGAAGGCTCAATATTGGAGAAAGCGGTCGGAAAGTGTCCGGAGGTTGTGGTGAAGGTTGGACCACAGGAGTTGAGGTGCTTGCTGGATACAGGGGCACAGATATCGACTATCACGGAGTCCTTCTTCAGAGAACACCTGGTTCAGGAAGGGGAGCTGTTGGATGTTTCCTCTTTTATCAACATTTCT
>JAVTVY010018910.1:0-75026 GCA_036873755.1 Hanleya hanleyi | reverse complement strand
CTCGCTCATTCACTTGTGTCAAAATATATTGTATATAAGCTTAGTCTTCCAGAAGAATTGAGTAGTATATACTGTTAAATTTTGGGACATGAATTTTGTTTGAAACATGTGAACTAACACACAGGGGCTTATTACCGTTGTAAATTGGTTAATTAGGTTGATTACACAAGGTGATTTATTCCCTACCTCGAACCTGTAATCAACCTAATGAACCAATTAATAACGGTAACGAGGCCCTGTGGACTAACATGTAGATATGCATGATACAAGCGAAATGCAAGTGAGGGTTTTATGCAAGCGCTCAGTGTTGAATCGATCGTTTCACATTTGGATATCCCTTCTTGCACACGCAGGTGCTGATACCATCTTATCGGTACCCAAAATGGTGAAACCACAGAAATACGAAATGGCACACTTCAACAAAATTCAAGTCAATGCTTTAACAATAAAAGTCTGCCATAGCACTGGCAGGTGCATTGAGACAGCAGTTCACATCAGTTTTTTTTTCACCCATTCTTTCCTATCTATTTAACATGGTTTTGTTAACCCTACCTGGCCTGGGCTTTTTGGGACCTGTCCAGGCCTGGGGGGTGGGCCGAAATGGCCCCCCCTAATTATTTTTCTTACCCCTTCAGCTAGGGGGCTGAAACTTATTACACTATACCCTTGGGTCAAGCTCTACCAGAAAATGTAAAAAAATCCAAGATGGCCGCTTTGATGACGTCACAGTGACGCCATTTTGAAAAACGGCATTTTTTGGTCCATTTTTGGATCAGATTTTCCGAATTTTTTATTTTTGCAATTTCTCCACAAAAACTGCATGAAAAATTAGCAAATATTAATGTGATATGAAATAAAATAGTTTTTGCCCACTTTTCATTGCGGAAAAGCAGAAATTTTGAAGAAATATGACAAAAACATCAATTTTCTGGTACACCACGTGGCCGCCATCTTGAATTTACCCATGATCCTCTGCTCGGGGGGTTATGAAAATAGGCTCAAAATGACCCCAATAAGACAAACGATAAAGTCACGGAGTTTCAGCTCTCCATTTTTCGCCGTTCCGGAGATAGTGCAGAAAGTTTGGTAGGGGGGGCCATAATGGCCCCCCCAGGCCAGGTAGGGTTAACATGTAAGCTTATCACTTATCCTATTGTTCCAGGAAAGGACCATTTTGCTTACATTTATAATAATTCTGACAACTTCAGGTCAAAGATAGACCAGTTATCATTATTAAAATATTTCCTATGGACACATGTGAAAGGGAAGACATTGGATGTATCAACTGCTGTACATGTAAACTGCTCTCTCAATGTGACTGCCAGTGATATTGGTGCAGCATTCACTCCGGCTTCTCGGTATATTGTTAAAGGAATAATTTGAATTTTGTGCAAGTGGGGTATTAGAGCTGACAAATATCACAGTTTAACCAAATCTGTCATAATTTTGTTTCTTTCGAAGACATATTTTCATAAATTATTGTCAGTCAGTTTTTAGCTGAAATGACTAAGTGTATAAGATCCATAAGACTTTCGACATTTGATTTATTTTCAATGAGCGCAATTAGGGAGTCTTCATCGATACCCAAATTAAAGAGGTGTGTCAGCTGTGGACATCTGTTCTAAATATTTAGAACAAATTTTATTTAACAATGTAATGTTGAAAAGCTATGTGCATATGAATAAAAGTTTCATACATATGGGGAACAGTCCTGCCAGCATAGCTTAAACTGTTTTTCTCTTTAAAGAGAGGTGGAATATCATGCCACATCACTTCTGAATGAAAGGTCACTTTCAGTAAAGGGGTTGCCATTGCAATGTAGAGAGGTCACTTCCAGTTGAGTGACTGGCGGAGAAAACGTAAATCTTGGAATTTCATGAAAAAAAAATGCGAAAAACACTCAGTCACGTGGATAGAACTGGGCTAACCCTGGGTCAAATGATCAGAAGGGATTTGTCCAGGGTCGCTACATCGGAGAAAATATAAGATTGATCTATGACCTGATGTTAACGAGTAAATTAAAAGATATACCCGGACTGCTTTTATTAATTGACTTTGAAAAAGCTTTTGACTCTGTGTCGTGGTCATTTTTGGAAGCAGTAATGAAGGCCTTTAATTTCGGAGATTCTATCAGAAGGTGGGTTAAAACATTTTACACAAATATTCAGACGTGTGTTATACAAAACGGTCACCTATCGGAATTCTTCCAAAACGGGCGCGGGTGTCGGCAGGGTGATCCTATATCACCATATCTTTTCCTTTTGTGTGCCGAAATTCTTGGTGTTATGATCCGAAAAGACAAAGATATTAAAGGTATGACAATTGGTGACGTAGAATATAAAATAAGTCAGTACGCGGATGACACACAGCTGATCCTTGACGGTTCTGAACAATCACTAAGAAGAGCACTCGAGACAATTAATCACTTTTACGAAATATCTGGATTGAGATTAAATATAGAGAAAACTGAAGCAGTATGGATAGGAACCTTGACTGGATCTGAAATGCGTTTGTGCCAGGACGTTAAACTAGATTGGGTCACAGACTTTAATCTCTTGGGAATAAATCTATCTACCATCAATTTCATGGACATTTGGAAAATAAACTATTTGGCAAAGCTCAAGGAAAAAGAACTGAGTAAATGGAAATTAAGAAACTTAACAATCTTAGGTAAAATAACAATAATAAAATCAACTGCTCTGTCAAAACTAACGCACCTCTTCCTTGCCTTGCCAAACCCGCCCGACGAGTTCATACAAGAGCTTAACTCAATCCTCTTTAAATTTATTTGGAACGGAGGTAGTGATAGAATTCAAAGGAAAATAATTACTCAAGATTATAACAAGGGAGGGTTGCGAATGGTAAACGTGGCAAATTTCATTCACAGTTTAAAAATATCCTGGATAAAACGGCTATTTCTACATATAGTCCATGGGCCCAGACCAGAAATTCCACTTGTCAGTACCATCTAAGGAAACCAATCCTAGTTATGATTTTTTAATTGGTGTATATATATAGATCATATTTTGATGTGATAACCATTGCAGACTGGCAGCTTATTGGTAGTTTTCATCTCTGGAATGTACCCACCCTCCGCATAATGAAAGCGAAAAGGCAAACTCGGAAACATTCACTAATGATGCAGTTGCTGTTTCCACATGGGGCTAGAATGAACTACAAACCACAAATACATGTCTGAAATGCTTTATTTATACCATCCGAATAATCCTTTCTGTCATTCCTGAAGGCAGAATTTGTTTTATGGCAGAAAGGGGCGAACAATAGGGCCTATCAAAATGTTGTTGATTATGTGATTTTCAGTACATTTTAACTTATAATATTGTCATACAAGTTCCCTGGGGAGTGCTACTGAACCGCAGTAGCCTACAACATGCACATGTTGTATGAGGAAAACATTTATGAACATTTTGCAAGTTTTTACCACAGTTATAGGAATTGTCCTTCCCCTACCCTAGTTCCAACAAGCGTCCAAAAAGTGAAATTTATGTATAACCCAAATTTCACCACGCTACTGTGGCATGTTTATGTACTATGTTTTACTCATGCATATTTGTAGCCATGAATGTATGTGATTGTGCCAAAACATTCACACCATGGATCAGTAGTCTAGTCTTCATCACTGTTATCAGCATCAGAGTCCTCGAGGTATAGTATAATAAATACTGGTCCTAGGGGGGCCACACCTGCAATAACACTGGTGAAAACCCAGACTCCTACTTGCCCGTTTTGTTTTCTAGGTTATACCTAGTATTCATTGTTTAGTATCTGCGGGTGCAAGTTTCGGGTTATTTTAGGTCGAAAATTCTTATTTCTGACCAGCGAAACCCTCATCAGGGAGCCTATACGCATTGACCGTTATGGTCAGATTTTTATTTTTTCAGTATTTCACTGATGCTTTTACCCCGCCTATAGCATAATTGTGGCTGGCTGGTAAAGTTTTCGGCATGTTTGTTTGTGATCCAGTATTTCTTTAAGATCCCTTTCAGCCATTTCGTGTATGGATTGGAAGTCGTTATGACGCATACGTCGTTTCAGTACAGACTTATTCTGTATGCCCTCGTTCGTCTTGAGGTATTTGTTTCTGTCGGTAATTTCCGAGGTAGAGTATCCTCTCTTTTTAAGCTATTTGCTTGAAGTATTCTGACTAGTCTATGTAGTCTGCAGAACACTCCTTTTTATTTAAAATCAAAATACGGACTGATGATAAATGTTCGTACTGTAAAATAAATAAAGAAACAATTGAACACCTTTTTCTGTATTGTCCAATCGTAAAACAGCTGTGGCACGAGCTCCATAACTGGTTAATTAACTCCTTGGAATATAGAGGTAACTTCACCAACCAGAATATTATCTACGGGTGGGATAGTGGACAATTATTTCTCAATACTATATTGTTTATTACGAAACAATACATTTATAGGAATAAATACACGAGATACGTTAAATTTTAGAGTATTGCTTGGAGTCATTTGTAGACAGTATACCACAGAGAAATTGATTGCCAAAATGCATATGAATATGTCTAAATTCAATAAAAAATGGGCGTCGGTTGAAAGTGTCATTGCAAAAATTGAACAAATGTGATACAGTATATAATTATATCTATATGTTCAGGCTGTTGGCATGATTAATTTACTTTCCCAATCAAAATGTGTTTCTGTATTAGTCCACGTCTAGTACATGTGTTTTTGTGTGTTGTACTTGTCCATGTATATTGTATATTCTTTTGTTATTATAATTGTTTGTAAATATACTGTACTTATTACTATATGTAAAAATAAAAAAATATTATAAAAAAAAAAAAACCCTGGGTCAAATGGGTCATGAAGGGTCTCAACTTGAAGCGCGCTTCAATGTTGGTCAGGTGACTGAAGGGGGAATCAAAGACTAGGAATCCCCCCCTTAAAACAGACTTTGCAGGGTGTACAAAATCTGGAAAAATGGACTCCACATGAATCCATGAGTATTTTTTTTTTAATTGAATTGAAATTTATTCACCAAATAATGAAGGTGTACACCAATGACTATCAGTAACAATAAGAAGAAAATAAAGAAAGAAAAAGATTAAACACTGGTACTATTAGCCGTATGAGCAGAATTGGCTGGAATAAAACCCATAAGGGCTTGTTCTATCCCAAAATAAGACTAAATATAGCAAGATACACCAAAACATTTTCATAAAATGAAATATAAGCAAGGCATTATGTCAGTTATATACGAGTATCCATGCAACTATGTAATATATGTCAGTTATCGATAAGGTATGTCTTGAGTTTTGACTTAAAGAGAGAAATAGAATTGATGCTTTTAATTGAAGGAGGTAGTATGTTCCACTCACGAGGTCCTTTTATTTTGAGGGTATAAAATGATAGATTTGATCGATAGATCGGGCGATATAGCTTTAAAAGTTGTCCCCTAGTTCGGTAAATATGTACATCGGATTGCTTAATGAAGTAGAAACGGAATTTTGATGGTAGCAGGTCTGGGTGGTAAAAAAATTTATGAGCCATCAGAAGGCAAGAGTATAAGTTTAGTTTACATAGTTGTAGAATTTTTAATTCTGTAAATAACGGTGTAGTATGGTCTAGTTTTTTTGATAAGGTTATTACTCTCAGGGCGCGTTTCTGCAACAAGACAAGGGGATTCAAATGTGTAGCATAGGTATTTCCCCATAGAACATTGCAATAAGATAGATATGGGAATATCATCGAATAATACAATGTATACAGTGTTTTCTTATTTATCGAGTTTTTTATATGATTTATGACACCTATGTTTCTCGATACCTTGTTGCATATGTAGTTTATGTGGGATTTCCAATTTTGCTGGTCATTAATGTAAATACCTAAAAATTTAAATTGATGAACGAGTTCAATTTCTGTTCCAGAGATACATAATCCAGGTATATTAGTCGTTGGTCGGTAAACATGGGGTTTTATTAACATGTATTTGGTTTTTTTAATATTCAATGACAGGCGATTACAGCAGAACCAACTATGTAGTTTCTGTAATTCCTGTGACATAATATTAAACACGTCAGATATGTTGCTGGAAGAAAATACGACACTGGTGTCATCGGCAAAGAGAATAATTTTCAACATATCCGTTGCGCTGTTTATATCATTTATATAAAGAAGAAAAAGTATAGGTCCGAGGATTGACCCTTGAGGGACACCATATCCAATAGACAATGGTTCCGATAACTTCTCATTGTATATAACTGTTTGAGATCTGTCCGAGAGATAACTGTTAAACCAGGTATTAGATAGTCCTCGAAAACCATAGTGTTCAAGCTTGGAGAGAAGAATGTTATGGTTGACAGTGTCAAATGCTTTCGATAGGTCAAGGAAGGAGACTATGCTGTAACATTTCGATTCTTTTGCAGAGATCAGTGTATCATATAAAGAGCATGCTGCCAAAGATGTCGAGTGATTAGTTCTAAAACCAAACTGCTCTGGGGAGAGAGTTTCATTTGGATCAAGAAAATCTATTATTTTAATAATGGCCAGTTTTTCAAGTATTTTACTGAAACAAGGTAGGACAGATATTGGTCGATAGTTTGACAGAGTAGAAGGATCGTCCGATTTGAATACTGGTGTTACTTTGGCGCGTTTAAATATAGTTGGCACTATTCCACAGATGAAAGAGGAATTCATAATGGAGGAAAGTGGAGTTGAAATGTAATCAGAAACCAGTTTTACCATAGCCATCCGTATATCATCTAGGCCAGGTGCTGCTGATTTTAGACTCATTATTGTCTTCTTCACATCATCAGGAGTAACTGAGGTAAACTCAAAATTATTAGGAACAGGGGTACCAAGGTAGTCAGTAAAGTTCGACCCTGTGTTTGGGATTTTGGAGTCGAGATTTGAAGCAACTGTCGTAAAGTATTCATTAAATTTGTTGGCTATTGTTTCATTGTCTGACATTGCCTCCCCATTTATTTCAAAAGACTTTGGCGTTTGTTTCGGTTTGTTTCTGTTCAGGAGTTGGTTTAAGACCTTCCACGTACCCTTGATGTCGTGATTGCTTTCATTGAATTTCTGTTCAAAGTATTGCTTTTTAGATAGACGGATGGTGTGGTTTAATTTGTTTCTATATAGTCTGTATTGTCGGTGGATATTGACATCCAAAGTGACGAGGTACAGTCGATAGAGTTTGTTCTTTTCGTGAATTGACTTTAGAATGTCGTGGGTGATCCAGGGTTTGATAATTTTCTTGGTCGAAGTACTAAAAGTTGTCAAGGGGAAGCATTCTTCATATATGGGGTTAAAAATAGAGAGGAAGCGGTTCAAAGGAATGTTGGGGTCAGTGGTGTCAGGATTGATAGAGCTCCAGTCCGTTTCTTTAATCTGATGTACGAATTGTTCTTTTTGTTCAGAGGTAAATTTACGATAGGTTATTTTTTGATGCGTAGATTTACGAAAGGATTCTGTCTTCAAGATGTGGAATATTGGGAAGTGGTCGGTAATGTCAGTTAGAAAAATACCGGACACGAGTTTGTCTTCATGAAAATTTGTGAATATATTGTCCGCCTCCTTTTTTCTTGCTTCTTGACGACGGAAAGGGTGTATAACCGGGTATATCAAATAGTTTCTCAGTTGCAGGATTTAACCAACTTTCTGAAAATCCCAGAACAGAAAATTGGAATTTCAAATTATGGGTAAAGCCAGTGATCTCCGAGTAGTGTGTTTTAAGGCTTCTAGCATTCAAATGTAGAAAAGATAGAGTATCACTCTTATAATCATTACAGGGTAATATTTTCATTTCTTCGATGAAAGATGTGTCAGTGAAATATTTTGACTGATGAATATTGATATTATTCCAATGAGCAATTTCGAAATCATTATCATCTGCTAGAGCTTTACAGTGGTCAATGTCATTTAGCTGGATTGGGTTGAAGCACATGTTTTCTAGGAAATCAAGGTTTATTTCTGTATTGGCAGGGCAGTGGTGGTTAATTTGTTCTGGGATATCTTCATTAAAAAAGGGAAGGAATGATATAGGGTTCGTAAGTGGAACATCCTCCTCAGGTGTATTATTATCCATATTGAGATGTATCAGTATATGTATGGGCAGACTGAACAAGGATCACAGTGCAGGATACAAAAATAAAGCAAAAATATAACATATTTACAGAAACAAAATATGACAAAAAAACATACAAACAATAACAATATATACTAAAACTACAAATATGAGAAATAACAGGAGTAAATACAATCGCAGGTAACTGCGACATTATATACAGTGTACAGGAGACAGTGGCATGTGGTGAAAGCATACCAATGTTTGCGAGGATGGACGGGTGGAAGTTATACGAGGGATATATGCTTAGCGCAGATATTGTATTGACTTATGTGCTGGATATGTTAGAATTAGATGTATTATATTGTTAAGCAGTGCGATATCAATAAACATAGGCAATTGAAAATGTCATTTATATACATATATATACATACATATAAGCAGTGTAGAATCTATCACCATTTGTTAGGCCGATTGGACATCTGATGTATTTAGAGATATGGTCTATATCAGCTGCGATTGAAGTTGCTATCACTTGAATAAGGGATGGAGTCAAAGATATAGTGATATATACAACTATACCAGCCAAAATGATAATATTAAGAGCATATTGTTTAGGCCAATGTTTCATCTGCTGGTATACACAAGTTATGGTTTGTGGGGAAAGGGAGATAATTCGTAATGAAATTGTCATCTAAGGGGAGACAATTCGTAAAACAGTTGGTGTCTCAATAGGACTGTCATTGTATTTGTGACAAGTGAACTTAAATAACATTGAGATACCAGTGTGTGACGCAACCGTCATGTGGTATATTTATCAGGAATACTAAGCTGTAGAAGAATTTGAGACTATGAGTTGATGTAGTGTCAGACCTTTTACACATTTAATGGCAGTGTCAAACACTAATGTATACAGGTATACTAAAAAAGATAATATTTATAACTAGC
This sequence comes from Hanleya hanleyi, assembly GCA_036873755.1. Classification (NCBI taxonomy): domain Eukaryota; kingdom Metazoa; phylum Mollusca; class Polyplacophora; order Lepidopleurida; family Hanleyidae; genus Hanleya; species Hanleya hanleyi. The sequence goes on along the minus strand of JAVTVY010018910.1, from coordinate 66,029 downwards.
ATATAGCTAATTTATCACACTCTATGTTACATATATTCAAGACATTGGGTTTGTGAGCAGATTATATATGCTTTAAGATTTATATTTGGTAATATATATATGTATATATATATATCTTACATATTTGGAAGTATACCCACTATTAGCTAGGATTGAAGCTAACTACTATAGCATGTATATCAACTCTAATAGTATTTATGAGAAATACTGTTTTCAGCTTATATAAAAGACTTTATGTCATCATGAAAATCGTTTTGAATATAAGAAACACTTATATTATTTTTTGATATTAGAGAAAGGTCAGATGGAGATATAAAGTTTAGATCATCTGCTTTGTACACATTGTGACTTTGTGACTTTATGTCATCATGAGTACCAATTTGAATATAAAAAACACATACTATTGTCTAATATTAGAGAAAAGGTCAGATGAGGACATAAAGTTTAGATCATCTACTGTGTACACATACTAGGGAAAGTATCCAATCTATTGAGAAAATATTATCAGCTGATATTAAGGAAAAGTCAGATGGCAGTATATTGAAGTATACATGCATACCATACTCAGACAGTAATATTGGTAGATGACAGTTTAACAGCTATGTAGACTTATTATCTAGCTATATCAATGAGGATGTCCCATATATATACATATATATACTGTATGTGGGCTTATTTTGTAGCTATATCAATGAGGATGTCCCATATACATGTATATATACTGCTGTGTATACTGCTCCACACCAGCAAACTTCTTTTTTTACATGTATATATATATAGATTAAAACAATTACAGAAGTAAATGTCTTAGTATATACATGTATACATACCAATTCATCCCATGTGAGACATTTAGGTTACTACTGAGTATGTCTATATGATAACAAAACAACGGTCTTATAAAGACTTTTAAGAGATTTGTTACTTTGGTAGGCACATAGTTGTGACATTATATAATATATGACATATAATGTATAGATTATCAGATAATATAGTATTTACAGTCTATCCTTAGGGATCACTGGGTGGGTTAATTTCAACTTCTTTTCCATCAATAAACAACTTCCCTGATGCAAACCGTACCTTCTTTTCTTCACGATAGGCCTTTGACATCTGCGGCAGGGCTCTCTTTTTGAGGTTATAGTCGGAGGGAGTCAGATCTTCCATAACGTTGAAAGGTAATCGTTTATCCTGACCTTCATTATCTTGGAAGTTGCGTCGTAGCTTTTTGAAATCCCGAATTACATCGTTCCGTGTATCCCTGTTGTAGAAGCGAGCAATGAGCTGAGGGGGGCTGGTATTGTCGTCAGGTTTCCTTCTACGTCTGGATGTATGTGCTACTTCCATAAGGGTTTCTACCTCCTCTGGACTGTCACCAGGTGCTAGTTTCTTATTGTAGAGCATGTTGGCTATAGCAGATTTATAGCGCTCACCTTCATTGATACGGATTCCGTCCACACGAATATTATATGCCCTTGATCGCCGTTCATTTTCGTTTAGTTTTAATTTGAGTTCTTCTTCGAGCTTCTGGCGTGCATGCCGCTCTTGCTGAAGCTCTTTTCTTAGTTCGGATATGTTTTCATCAGCGGTTTCTACAGACTCGCTGACATCGTCAAGCTGATTTTTGAGGCTACGAATGGACCCAAGTATTTCATCTTTGAATGAACCTAGCACTGTGGTGAAATGAGAGGCCAGCGAATTGATGGCAGTATATATAGCGGCTTGCTCCGGATTTTCGGCAGCAGGTAGTGTAAAGTCCAAGGGTCGTCCGCCATTTGCATTGTTGACAGAGGCTTGGTTTGCACTTTGATCGGTACGAGTTTTGCTCACGTCGGCCGAATTTACTTGATTCCTGGTCTTTGGGTTGTTTCTGGGCATGGTTTGGGTAATAATGAAGCGATTGAATGGGTGATATGCCCCCTCACTTCAAGATGTCAGGTAGAATAGAGGTATAATTTCACCAACGACGCGCCACACGTTCACCTACCACATAGCCTCGTTTTCATTCCTCCCTTTTTTTTCTTGTGGCGCAAATTATAGTGTGTGGATATTTGTTCGATCTCTTGCAAGCTGAAGCGTACTTTAGGAGTGGTCTCGAAGACATTGGTTGAATTTCACAGGAAAGTGACGGAGTGCATCACCATGAAGCATTGAGGTGTACTTTTTGGCAAAGGGTGGGCCATCCTGTGTCCAAATGGGCTGTGCAGGATCTCATCTTGAAGCACTCGTGGAGTAGACTACGCCTGGCGTGAATCGAAAATGACGTCACGGTTCGCATGCGCAGTTGAGAAGTATTATACTGAAAGGATATTTTGGGGTGCACAGGGGTAAATGGGCTTTGCAAGGCATCATATTGAAGCGGTCGTGGAGTAGACTACAACTGGGGGTTTTGAAATGGAGATGACGTCATGAAGAGTCCAGAAGCAGTAGCGAAGAGGGCATTTTTGGGGTGTTTGAGCTATACAGGGGCCATTCCTGGTCTCAATGGGTGATGGAGGGTCTCGTCTTGAAGCCCTCGTGACTACTAATATCCAAACCAATTGTATTCTCTACCACATGTGTAGTGTCAAATTTAGGACAGTATACGAATTGTCATTCTCATGTCAGCAGATTGTATATTCCCTATTGTTATGTTGTTTATCGACGGTTTCGAGGTTAAAAACTCTGACGTTGGGAGAATGACTAATTGTGTACTACTTGACCATGATGCATGGCAAGTAAAATTATGATGTCTGTTATTTGTCTGTGAAAGGGTGATTTTTATATAAATGTCACAGTGAAAGCCCCACATTTAGTCAAGGCCTTCCCCGCTTTTTTTTGGGTTTTTGGGTTTTTTTTTTAATTTGACCTGCAAGAAGCCCGTTTGGGAGATTTTTCTCACCGTATATGAATCTGTCAGAAGGTCCGGTTACTCACAGGTATGTGTATTCTGATATGAATAACATGAGATAATAAATGTGCGCATTTTATCGAAATAAAATCAGATGATCCGAGCACAAACTTGTGTCGTATTTTATTAGTTCCACCAGAGACCCTATAATAAATTATTATACATATTTATTATAGGGTCTCTGGTTCCACTATCCGTCTTATTTCATTTAAGGAACTATTGGCAATGCCTTTGTACCACTGAATCGAGACACTTTGTTGTCCCTAGATTTGGCTCTTGTACATGCATGCATTGTCGCCTGACCCTTACATCAAGTATGAACCCTCATTCATATATTGTCTTTTTAAAGTAATACGACTTCATCATATTCTGTGATGTTTAATCTCACAAACTGTGCGCGAGAGTAGAACTCCAGCATTACACTAATCTAAGGCATGGAAGGACTCAACGATATTGGGCACCCATATTAGATTTTCGTATACATTTTAGCATAACTAAAATATGACCGCTGGAACAAAAATCATATTTCGATTTACTGTAATGGCAGAGACTGCGATATTGAAAACGGTACACTGTTATGAGAAAGGGTGGGATACGGGTGGAAATTTCCACCCTAGGGTGAAAATTTCACTGATTTCAATCCAAGCAGGAGATGAGATGGGAATATCCACCCTCAGTATTCCCACATTTTATCTTTGAATTACCTCCTTAACCACTTGGCTTTAAATGCACCACATGATGCGCCATAAACGTTTGAATGCATCAATCACTTAATAAGTTATGGTGTATTCCACAGCGAGTGCATAAAAATGCCAATCATTGAAGGATTATTTCTCTCCGCGTAGCAACGCGGTACGCGCAGTGATACAAGGTAGTTATCAGTGCGGATTTCCGACCTTTTTTCAGCAGACGAAGTTCAAGCTTGAAGAGAGATTTTTGCTACGGTAAGAATCAGGCGTCATCCTTCTCAGTTATGGATTGTAGTAATTATTGTATTGTTGCTTGAGTAACTTGATCAATTGTTGAATTAAAAATAATTTTGTTATCAGGTATTTTGGGAGCGAGAACTGTTCTGATGATGGTTGAAAATCTCATCGAGGCCGCGAGCGTTTCCAGGATGTTGTTCGTTCTGTTCTAGGAGCGCGACGTATTATCTATAGGCTATGTTTATGTTTGGGAATATTGTTATTCTCTAGTCGTTGTGGAGGTGCCTCAAGAAAAGGTTTTCCATGATTCAATGTGGAACAAAATCTATGTAGCGGCGGTATATGCGTGTCAAGTGGATATTTCCACCACCTGTCGTTTGGAGAATTACCATCAGAGTTATTCCTCTTAGGTGTGCTCTTCTGCCTTGACCATGTTTTCGCGTTGTGAGCGAAGTGACTCGTTCGTTGTCTGCTTGTTTCAGTGGTCCATGTCCCCCAGAAACCGACGGGGATCACAAAACTCTCATCACCGTGAATGATTTCTGGCCGCAAATGAAATGCCATCATCCATATTTGGTTCCAACACTATGATGAGAAGGTCATAGTCTTCGAAGTTTTCAGTTGAATTTTTGTGGGCTTAGCCTTAGGCCTAGCCTGAGCATACCCATTTTTTGGCGGGGGGGGGAGAGATATTGTGGTTGAAAGTGTCACGTTTTTTTGGCTCTTCCTCCTATAGTTTTTTTAAATGCGATACGGTTTTGTTCGTATTTCGGAGCAAAACTGTCGTGGAAATTTCCAGGTCAGAGCAAAGGACTACTTGGGATATATATCCCACTTAGGATATTAAATCCAAATTTGGATATTGAACTATATCCTATTTGCGATATTTTCACCGATTTTCATACTGTAACGGATTTAGAGTCTCGTGTTACAGGGATCGTTCATCATTTCCGTGTCTCGGAGGCAGACGACACCGTCACCCTGAAGCAATCAAGAGTCTCCAGAAAAGAGAGAGAAAGCAGATATAAATCATAGTCAATTGTATTTCCAAATAAAGAGAACGTATTTACAATAGAAGTGTATATGTGTATATTACTGGTTAGCTCTCATATCTTAAAGTATCGAATGCCTTAAAATATAGCCAACTTGACTGGTAAAGTTACTTATTCAGTAACGTACTAGATAATAAGCAAGCCTCAGGGGTTTAGACTGCCTGGGCATCAAAGATTACATTATCACGAAACCAGTCAAGTACACAGGGGTCTAGACTGCCTGGGTATATGAAATTTAACTGAACATGCATTAACCAATGCGTCCCTTACTTTATAGAAATATCTAAAAATGATTAATTCCTACTTTGTTAAATAATATCTAAAATAAATAGTAGCACCCGTGTTCCAGGAACTAGAAACGTTTAAATGAATTAAACAGGGAACACGGGTGGGCGAGACTGGGACAGGCCCGGGTGAACATCTAGGAACAGCAGGCGAGGGGGGGGGGGGCACCATGCACCGTCAACCTCATCTCAGGACCCTCAGAAATCCAGCCGTCTGCTGGGAAGGGAAAAACTCGTCTCAGCTTCTGTCATCTCGACTCTTGGTCTGGTAAAACAGTGGAAGGACTGGTAAAACAGTGGAAGGACAAACAGCCATCAACCTCCCTCAGGGCCCCTGGTCTGGTTACACAGCGAAATGTCCGTACGTCTTTATACAAGACGTTACTGCCCTCAAAATATAGTCATTAAGCTTATTCAGCTTAAATAAATATTTTTTTCTGATGTAGTTTCACGACGCGCCTACGCCGGGGAAGCTCCCTCTCCCTGCCCTATAGTAAATAAATGTTCCATATCTTATACAGATATCAAGATCTTCTTCAGATCTTGTACAGATCTTACCTCTCCAAGTTCGTCGCCAGTCTGCACACCGTATGCTGAAAATGGCCTGTATTTATACCCAACGGGAGGATTCTGCTATTTTTAGCATTTTTTCGGCACGTGAATTATCAACCAATTGATGAATTTCCTTGTACTTTAACAGCCAATCAAATAAATTTCCCTCCGTGCCTTATTCGTTTACGTCCGCACTTTTGGCGCAAATTCCAACTGCACGAGACTTGATGTGGTCTGGCATCAGCCAATAATCAATTCGGATAATGCCAGAGAATTTACTCCTAGGTCCGCGCTTTACAGCGCGTGCATCTCGCTGTTTCCCAAAATAGCCTCACAATGCAAAACAATCAGAACCAAGATGGCAGCCTCCATACTTGTCTGTTGCGATAAAATTTAACAGAGTTTGTCGCCGATCACCAGGTTGTTCGAAGCTCAGGACTTAACGAACGCATCTAGGATGTCTATCGGGTGCAAGTCACAACGATCATAACATCTGTAAGTCAGGATTCTCTTCCCGCACAATGCCATGATTACACGTCGAGCCGGTCACGCTACAATACTAAACGGCAATGGTGAATTTCGCGGCATCTAAACTACAAAAACAAGATAGAATCTACTTCACAAAACTGCCAATACGATTGGTATAATTTTGTTGACTTTTTCTCGCCGACATTATTCTCTACGCAATTGCAATTACGTGCAATACAGTATACTTTTTTATGTTATCACTAACCACTGTTGTATGTCTTTATACGAACAGGAGAACTAGCAAAATATGCCAGCTTGAAAATATGGAAGTATGAAAAAAATATCCAAATTGGGATATTTTATCTCTATTGTGATATCCCAGTTAGTCCTTTTCCCTGATCTGTTGTAGCCCACACAATTCGCCTCGAGGTAAATGCCGTGGCACAAGCAATGTTTAACATTGTGTTAAATAGGAATTATTTTAATATGACATTATTTTTGCCGAGGTGAGTTTTACAAATTGTGTGGGGTGTTGTTGGATGGTCTGAGAATGAGATGGAGTACGGTACGTGTCAACATTATAACTGTATAAACAAAACCTCAAATTAGCTCTCCCCCCGCCAAGTGAATGGTGCAGTACAAATCGACCACAGGTACTCTTGCAGAATGTACATACAATCAGGAAAGGCTCACTTGATTGGTAATTGTTTTAGCATGACCAGCCCTCATCTATATTTTGTGGGGAAATAATTAGAATAGATGAGGGATTTGCATTTTTATGAGTAAAACTTACTCATTTTCTTCATATTCGCATACAATTGGTTTGCAATTTAGTAATTATTAATAAATAATCATAGCATCTAGCATGTGACAGTGTATTTAAAAAATCATGGGTCATGCTAAACAACCAATCAAGTGATATTGGCACTGCCTAAATGCAGATATCAAATTGAAGGGGGGAGGGGGGGGAGGCGGGAATATACATACATTATACATGAATTGAGAGGGACATGCAACTGTAATGTTATGGTGAATGGTTTAATAACTTCATTCTCCCCTCAGGATTACCATCATTATTTGTATTAACATGTATTTAACGCTGTACCTGTGTGAATTTATGATAACCTTTGACGGGTCCTCTGGGGAAAATATCACAGAACAGGCCTGGAGGGGGGAGCTGATACAAGTCATATATTAGGTCTATATGTCTGCCTCTCCTTCCCCCCAGTCCCACCCGAGCCAAAGGGTTCAAAATTTACACCTGTCCTGGACATGTAGTTTTTGCAAAAATGTATGCAAGAAGCATGGCCTTCCGCAACATGCTTTCCCATTGGAATATTTTATTCGACCCTCCTCTTCTTCGCTGGATACCTAGATTAGAAGATTATCATTGATGACATCAACATTTCTTTATTCAGGTTCCCTTCAGAAGAGATTGAATTTGATTGATTGCTACCTGGCATTGTGCACTGTCATGCCCATCGGGAACCCTTGGCTGTATGTTTCACTATGGCTGTTGATACGGCATATCACGATACACCGGTTCTCGTAAAATCACCGAAGTTAAGCGACTTTGAGCCCGGTCAAGAATTGGATGGGTGACCTCGTGCTGTACTGCTGGGCTGATAACTGTCCAGGGTGATAGGAACTGAGGGCGATAATAGTTGCTACGCTAATGACGCACCAGCGGTGACATCTGGGAAAGTAAATAGTACCCACTGTCAATTAGACACTGCTATATAAACTCTCTCGCGGTAGCACATAGGGCCCCCAAGTCATCTCTCGAGTACACACTTAAATCATATCAAAGTATCCTGTGGCGTTAGTCACACTGCCATGTGTATTATACCCCTCCCCTTATTTAGTGCTGGTATTTTTGTTCAGTGGTTGTATTATACTACAACCATAAGTGCTCTCATCAGTTGATAGGCCATGGGATTCATAGAAAAAGAGTACAGAAAATGTTGGAGTGCTGATCATACTGCTTTGTTTCTGGGGCACAGAGCCATTAGATTTCGTTAAGCCATCGAACTATGGGATGTGAATATGTCATATTATATTACCCAATTTCCCCCTAGGCTACCATAGATTCTTAATTCTGCACAGCTTGTGTTTATAATGTGTCACATTTCTCCTTTCCGGACATGCTAGACAGAGATAAAAAAAAAACAGCTTTGCAAAAAGGAAGTTACCACCCACTATACCAGCTTGACAAGAGGAACAAAACGGGGACAGGAAATTCTCGGTTGACATTTGATTTGAACTGGGTTCGTACAAAACAGCTTTCTCCTGGCTTCACGATCGCCACTGGTGGACTGCCAAAGATGTTTGGAGATGGACATGATGGAAATCAAACATCTTGCCGACACAGTAAGTATGGCTACTAATTTCTTCATTCCATGTGTTTTCGACCTTTTCAATCAAAGTTTGCAGCTTGATTATGCTACTACTGGTATTCTATCATGAGAAGACTAGAATTTTACTCAAATTTGAGGGTAACTGCAAGGGCAGTGGCTGATACGACTCTCTAATTCGAGTACCAGAAAAGACTCGCTGCTTTGTGATAAATAGGTTGAATTTCTATAATACATGTATGTATCATATACCGGTAAATTGACTTTTAACAGCTAGAAAATGTCAGGTACAGTACAGAAGATATTTTGAGAATTTATACTTCAAAACATGGCAGTGTGACTAACGTCACAGGACCTACGAAGTAGGGTAGGCATCATGACTCCAATGCGAACTGAACTCTTGGAAAACCCCCACGCCCCGAGTTGAAATCCTGCCAATATGAAGATGGGCACAGCCCAAGTCAGTTTCATCAGTGATTTTCATCAAAAATCACCAGAAATTTTCATCAAAAGTAGGTCAGCTCAGAACTTGCTGGTAACAGTCCCCTAATGCACCTTCATGCCCAAAATAATAGGAATTTTTTCGAAACCAAACAATTATATGGTGCATAATGCTACAAATTGAATTTAACAGAGATTTAGCTCTGGAAATACTCCAGCGTAAATTCTGGTCATTATTAACTTGTCTTCACTTTGTGACATCACCAAAGCTCATCCCTCAATCATTTTATACTAAATTCTGACATTAACCTTGCAACAGTTTGGAGTAATACTATAGGTTTTGGATTTTTCTTCTCTTAATATCTCCTAACAATAACTCTAGTAGATTGCTGGGTTCCCCTTTAATTTGAAGTAATTTGTGGGTTAGAATATATAGAGCTCCCAAGTTGAACTTTTGCAAAGAATTTTTCTTATTGGATCTTTCAGGTACCAGAGACAACCATCCGTACACTGAGAATGGAAAAATCGAGAAACAGCCAAATATTCTACAGGAAAAACTTTTCCTACAGCAGTGCTATGTCAAATTTCCGGTGGTTGTTGGAATTTCAAGATCAAATGACATTGGTAATGGTTACATTGTGCATATTTTCATCTTCCACAGATTCCAAGAACATTTATCTCTGAATATTTGGACTAATATACAAGTTAAAAAAATAACTCCTTATGACTTGTGATATGTTGTTGACTCCAATGAAGGATGAGGATCCAAAGCATACAAAGATGACCTGCTATGGGATGAGCATGTGCTAACCATATGGATGTTTCATTCAAAAGCTTGATTTCAGTCAGTTTAACCTTCTAAAGATCCAGTGGTATTTCATTGTCTACATTTCACAGTAAGTCAAGCTCTTTGCCGTACAAATGTTCTTTCAGTCATCATGTGCATCTTAAATTCAAAATAATGGCAGTATGTATGATAAATTATTGAAGTGATCGTAAACCCTCAAGTATAGTTTCCATCAAATGAGAGACCTTTGTGATCTGTGTCGGAAAATATTTATTGAATTTTTTTACGATTTTATCACGCAGAGTATATACTGCTAATAAAGCATGGTATTCTATGGTGGTCTGTTGCAATCATCTTTAGGTCCAGTGACGTCACACTGCCTTAATACATATATTTCAAACTGTGTATGCACTTTCCAATGCTTGATTCAAGCTTAAGGTGTGTACACTTTGAGTTTCAACACAGACTCACTGTTCCAATGTGCGTGTTTCGCCAAACTCGAGGAAATTAAATGCAAGATTCAAATTGACTTGACCCTTACGAGTTACCATCTCCCAGATTTTGGTGAAACCTGCACATTGGAACCGCGAGTCTGTGTTGAAACTCAAAGTGTACACACCTTAAGCTTGAATCAAGCATTGGAAAGTGCATACACAGTCTGAAATATATGTATTAAGGCAGTGTGACGTCACTGGACCTAAATATGATTACAACATACCACCATAGAATACCATGTTTATTTGCAGTTTACTCTGTGTAATAAAATCGTAAAAAATGCATCCATGCATTTGCTGTTAAAATTGTTGCAATCGAAATGCAGACTATTGCTATATACACTTGATGCAAATTTGTTGTCTGTTCTTCAAAGTTCAGTCAGGTTTACACACACTGATGGAAACCAAATCTAAACGCCCCCTCCCCCTCGCTGTGGTAGACTTTATCTTATTTACTGTACCGTACTTAGAATCATTGAATTTGAATTACACCTACAGTGCATCACTATTGGATCTCTAAGTATACACCTCCTTCCAAATATAATGGTTTTCACTGTTGGAAATGCTCTTCTGTGTACGTTTGTACACAGCTTCTCATTGTATTTCAGAATGTTATATTGAGAGTTAAATTTAATTGTGCAACGGGTGATCTATATACCATACTAATGGAACGCAACTAAACAATGTTATGTTGAGAGTTGAATTTAATTGTAGAAGGAGGAACTATTTTCTGTGTAAGGACCTGACAATGCTTATATCATGATAACGGAATTGAACAGGATGCAAGCTGTTTTATTGAAGTGATTTAGTTAATTAATGGACTGTAATTATTGAATTGTCAGAGTTTGATGTGTATAATTTGTATTTCAAAGTGATATATTGAGAGTTAAATTTAATTGTGGAACGAGTGGTCTGCACATCATAAAAATGGGACACAACCGATAAATGTTGTTTAATTGTGGAAGGAGGAATTATCTTCATTTTTAACTTGACTTTAACATGATCCAAGCTGTTTTATTGAGAATAATTGATTATGGTGATGTAGTTAATGAATGGACTGATTATAGTTTACTGTACACGCAGATTTGTACTTCAAAATGTTATATTGAGAGTTGAATTTGTATTTCAAAATGTCCTAGAGAGTTGAATCTAATTGTCTACACATCGCAAAAATGGAACACAAGTCATTACATTCATGAACATTCAGTCATTGATAATTAAAGTGAATTGAAGTTTTAATGGTATCCACGAGTGATCTTTTTTTTATATATCAATGTGATGAGATCTTCAAATTGCTCTAAATATAATTGATGGTAGCTGTAGATCTGATCCAGTCATACTGTTTTCTATGTTTAGCCAATTTTCGGGGCAAGTGTTACGTGTCTGCTATTGCAGCGCCACAACTTATGTATATGTGGTCGGCTTGCAAGATGCCGAACACTGAAATTAGTATGATTGTCAGATCTGCATCAGCAGAAATATCTAGAGATTTTGAAGATCTGATTTTAATCATGCACGGATTTTGATGCTCATTACTGAAGGCAGTATGGCTACAAATTCCCACCAAACTCGCCACACATCTCGGGTGATCTTGTCGTGTCTCTGGTTAGATTGGTGATTTTCACTCATCTGGATTCTTGTACATCTTTGAATGATCAGGAAGAATGTGAAAAATATTTAACCTATTCCCCTCGCTCAACCAGGTGTGATGTCTTTTCTTCTATTCTGCATATTTTCAACCAAGAATGTGGTGGAAAGGTAGGTGGAAATTCCCACCATAAAAGGTGGTCCAAAATTGCCACCCTCAAAGGTGGATATTTCCACCTTTTGTAAGGGGTGGAAATTCCCACCCTTGTTAAAGGGTGTAAATTTCCACCACTCGGATAGGGTGGTAATTTACACCCTATAACAAGGGTGGGAATTTCCACCCCTTGGGTAGGGTGGCAATTTCCACCCTTTGGGTAGGGTGGTAATTCCCACCCTATGGGCAAGGTGGAAATTTCCACCCTTGTTAAGGGGTGGAAATATCCACCTTCGAGGGTGGAAATTTTGGACCACCTTTTAAGGTGGAAATTTCCACCCTTTTCAATTACAGTGTAGGTCGGTTTAAGGTGTCATACTATAGATAACCAGGCTAAAATATATAAGAAAAAAAGGGAAACAAAACTTCTAACGTTAGCCGACGATGTTTATGTCACGATATTGCCAGGCGGAATGGAAACGGACAGCATATTCCACGTATTAATTGAGTTTCTAGCTAATAGACTTAGCGCAAGTCTACCACATTTGAAATGAACACAATTTTGAAAAATCATTATGATCTTATAAAAACTCAAATACTCAAAAACGGCCTGTCATCGACGGTGCGCGGACATCCCCCGAGGACATTTCTCCCTGCTGACATATCCCACTTCATATATATCTGTGTACTATGAGTTCATACGAATGTGTAACAAAATTGACTTTTTCTTATTTTTTTTCTTGTTTTCTATAATTTGGCATGACTAAACAATAAATACACAGTATAAGTTATTAACTATCACATAGATATGTGATTCTACTCGAGCAGCAGGTTGAAATCAGGATAATAAAGCTGTGAGGATTGTTAAATGGTATTGTAATCAGTGGTTTTAAAGACAAACTGTATACAATGACTTTCCTTGTGCCATGCACGGACTGATTCTACTCCGGCAATGGGCTAACTTGGGATAAAGATAAACTAAACAATAGATTCTACCTAGTTACAGACATTATGTAACAAACATGCTGATTGATTTAAATTGGTGATTAAATTTGAAAAGACAACATATTTGCAGCAATATATCATCTAACAATGATGTTTATTTTGTCTCAGTTGAAACCATGGGGTATTCTTCGAAATCATGTCATTTTATTGAAAGTAACTTATTGAAAAGATAAACATCAAAATCGCTTTATTTATAACTTGGTTGCATTTTTATTTTGTTACTAAATCATACAAATCTGGTTAACAGTGCCGCTATCTTAAATATAGCTGGGGGAAATTTATGTCCGATTATAAGCTTATTGAAAATAAGAATAAAATGTTTTTGTCAATATGTGTTTCACATTCGTATGAAATCATAGCACAAATAGCTATAGGAAGGAGGGGGAAATGTCCGCAGGGGGAGATGTTCGAAGGGAGAAATGTCCTATTTTACATGATAATTGCAAGCGTGGGTAATAAGATAATGTCACTACCACAAGTTTTTTTGTTTGCTCTTGCCTTCAGACTTGACAAATCATTCGGCACAATACATTATTTGTTATTTTAAAAGCCATTAAGACTTTATCAAATAATTATAGATTATTAAACATTCTCGCATTTCTGAGAATGATATCTTGCTCACAAATAATGAATGACTGCCTTTTGCAAAAAAAAAGAATGGAGAATTGCCAGTACGCTTCGTTGCAGACAGAATACATATGCCGCGTGCCTTAATAGACCAGCAAAGATACGAAGGCAAATTGCCAGGGGAAGAAAGTATATCACTGATACCCACGGGAGAAGGAAGCAGTGGTGCCCAGAACTCCTATTTATCAGCACAGATACTTGATATATATAGCTTGTGTGATTCAAGTATTATTCGTGAATATTTCCCATGGAATTCAAGTATTTATTCGTGAATATTTCCCAAGGTCTCCATTTACGACACACATGGTATGATGGATCTAACCTTTATGTCGCACTGGTCTCTTAGTCGGTTAATGTGTTTCCAGACTAAGACCTTTGTAAACAAATGCATCAAGCTTAGATATGTTATGCAAGTTCTTATCTGCTTTATGTATCAACCCATTCTTAGGGCTCCATTGTGAGTGCTGAATCCACACTATGATGTTTCGTGATGTAACTTTTGTTGTGTGGTCGGTAAAGAAGAGTAAATTATCCAGTTTCGTCTGAATTTTTACGAAATCAGAACTAGATTTTCCTCACTATGTTGAAAATGTGTCCGTTCATGTTTTGTGTATTTTTCAATCTGAAATTCTATGGTGTAACTTTCATGAAATCTTTTCTGACCAACCTATATTGTCGTATCAATTACACTTTCGATCAGCTGAACAACCAGAAAGTTTCAGGAGATACTAAACATTCTCTTATGCCTCTCTTTAGGAAAAAGTGGTCCCATGAAGTAATGTGCACATTAGGGGAATATATTTATTTTAATCGGAATGCACACAGATATCTGACGCACTGCGAGATTCTCGAAAATGCTCTCAAGTAAGTTCATCAAACTCTTCCAGGTGCAATAGCACGCAAACCTTGTTGATATAGACACGCGCCGGTGTTTTTTATGCACGATTGTGCAAATCTGCATAATAGAGCAAAATTAAAAATCAATTGGGGTATACTGATCAGAATTAGCATTGATATCACCAGTGTTTCATGATTATCAATACACGTTCTTCTTGCTTCCATCTGAATATTTTTCACGTGTCGCACAAGATTGGTTGCCACTTATGCTGAATAATGCCTTGTTTCATTCCCCCAATAGAGGGATTATTCCTTGAGAAATATAATTCTAAGTAGTAGAGAAAGAAGATCTGGGCGTCCATTGACCTTTGGATATCGTGACCGGTGTTGATCTTTGACCCTGCACATGCGCAATGGATTGAGCATGCCAAGAGAAAGTAGGACGATTTACGGAGATCGAGAGGGGTGAGAGACCTGGAGATTTCACCCATGCAACGAGACTCCAGGCATGCGCCATACGATTGTGTGGTAGGGAAGTAAGGGTGCACACGTTCAACCAAGCGGTGGCTCCATCTTTGCGCGAATGGAGAGAACTCTGAATGGTACAGGAAAAACCTGGATGCCCACTCGGAACAAGACGTGGGGGTGACTGAACTATCGTTCTCTACAGGGTCCTGACCAGTGTAGGGTCAGTGATACACGAATGCGCACTTGGAGAGTAAGAGAGAAAGCGCATTTTCGGTGTGGATTGTGGGCCGTGTAGTCTAAACCTGTCGGGACGCGGTGAGGAGGGATAAAGTGGTGGATATAGCAACTTGGAAAGGTCAATTCCGGTAACTTGACTGGCGGGGGATTTCCCGGTAGAGTTTGAAACCGTTGGCTGATTTTGACGCTCTCGGCGAGCAGACTACGGTTGAGGTGGTTTGGACTGGAAGTGACGCCATTGTGTTCAGGCGCAGTCGAGGAGTAATAGAAAACAGGAACTTTTAGATCGATCTCTAGGGAACATCTTTGCTCTGAATGGATCTTGTCGGATGCCGTATTGAAGCGATCGTAGAGTGGACTACGATTAGAGTGGCTTGGACAGCAAATGATCTCATAGATTACCAGAACAGTTGGATGATATTTGAATACGAACAAGAGCGAACATGGCCGCAGATTGACGCTACACAACGGTAGTTTCTTATAGTGCGGCTTCTGACTGGACAAAAGCGAACACCGCCGACAACAGCAAACAAGAATTGTAACACCCAACGCGGCTTGCCAAGGTTGGGTGTGAGGTGATGGAGGGGATAATATAATGTGTAATACGCAATATTTTGGGCAACAACTGACTACTGACACGACCAATATTTCGGGGTAAAGTTATTGGTTCTAGACTGGCCTGTTTTGTTCACGGAGAGAAAATGTGCTGTTTTCTGTTCGAAATAGGCGATTTTGCACAAATCCACTACTTCAAGATGCTGTTATTCAAACACCCTAAGACCCAGAGAGGGGAAATTACTCAGACCATAAGACATGATATACTTCAATAGCTCTGAAAAGCGTACGGCTCATTTTGACTCGATATTTCGACTCCTTATTTTGTCATCCTCCGGCTAATTGAAACTTTCTTTCGTAGGTGATATTTCATTTTGGGACTTCAAAGCGCATCTCATGGTGCCAAGGAGAGAGAAAGAGAGAATAAACTAAGTTTAATGTCGCGTTCGGCAATATTTCAGCTATATAGCGACAAATAAACAAAATTCTATGAATTCTAACAAAAGCAAGTCAACAACCCAGCAAACCATAAGTAATCAACACAACACACCAAAAGACATGCACATGCATTAAAACTCATGCCACAAACTGATTTCTCTCAAATAAACTAAGATACAGTCTTCTCTCACTCGACTAAAAAGATCACCTGAAATAACTGCTCGATAAAAAGAATCTCTTAAAATCTTAAAATCTATACAGTCAATAAGATTGTGTTCCACTGTGAGATCTCCATGGTGGCCAAAATCTCACTGAACCGCGCCAGGTCCATTTCGATATTTTGTGTATTCTTAATTGAGCAAAGATAATTTCCTGAGTTCACAGAAAACGTTTGATTAGACACCAATTTTACACAAAATCGGTGTCCCAAACCGGCGATTGAAATTTGACGATAAACACAATGTTCAGTGAAATACAACGTTCTGGTCTATACTCAAAACAGACTGCCACTGAAAAATTGACATATTTCATATTCTGCATTGTTTTGTTAATAATTGTCATAGCACTGTACGACTATCACTGACTGATAGAACATAGCCAGATGTCCAGTTCACCCGAGGCGGGCCGACAGGCTAGCTAGAGCCGTGTGGGTATACACCATGCACATTTGCATTCATCGCCACAGTCAACCCTATTGTGGTTAGAAAAAGCGGTTTTCTATATTATAAATTTACCAATAAACTAACATCAGATATTAGAAAAATAGACTCGATCTAATATATGGAGATTTTTGCAGGAGGAGTTTGGCGTGTGGACTGTACATGCGTAGTCTAGACAGTGACATTTCTGCGTTTGCACTACCCCATAAGGGCGGAGGGTCATATTGAACCTCCTGGTGTGACGTCAAACAATCCTTATTTACAACCAACATTTCTTTTTCCACATTCCGTCCCCCACAAATCCTCAGAGATTTACGCTTTGTATACTACTGACGCATTGGGCGTGCAGGTCTTCTGTCGGCTTCACCAGAATAACTTTTCTTCCCATTCTTCAACGTGGAATGTCCTAACGATATACGACATGCTTTCAAAAGTTGACAAAATATGCTTTAGGCTCAATTCTTTGAACGATAAATCTTGCATATTTTGTTAAATTTATACCTGTGAGACTGTGATTGTGCGGTCTCTGGTTTAAAATTTAATGCACCCGAAATTCTCTTATCGGGATATTTCAGGAATATCACTGTCTAGACAGTCTCTTGTAGGAGCTACTGCATTCTATTGTTCCACTTCATCATCGCTGATATAAAGATACAGATATCTGGGCATTGTTGGAAATTGGAGACTTTGCACATTCGGATTTAATTGCTTTTGGCCACCATAGATAAGCTTGCATAACTTGCTTCACCATGCTGATAAGCCGGGTCTTCATCTTAGCTTATCCGATAGACGAATGATATATTCCCGTTTATCTTTTAGATATCTTGGGAAGACGGTTGTCTTAGGGATTAATGTATGTAAAAGTCGCCTGTTGTCTGCAGGCCCGACCTGTCTGTCAATCATAATTCTAATCATATTACGCTTATCAGGCTAACATAATGATCAACCAATCACAACGTGCATATGTTTTGCCAAGACGAAAGTACTGCATGCGTTATAACCAAGCATACAGTGTACAGCTAGAATCAGTTCACTAAACTGGCTTGTGGGAGAAGTACACGCAAGAAAAAATACTCGCGTTTCGACATGTTGGAGTGAGAAAACGGCATGCTGTTGGATCGAACGGAACTATCGTGCACCTATATGTATCTTGTGTAAATTTCTGCAAGGAGAAGTTAAACATGTGTATTCAATTTCTTCGCTACCCAGAGTGTGGGATACTCGGATATGGATAGTAAATTAAGGCCGCATTTGTGACAAATTTGAGACAGGACAGTATGAAGTTTTACTTCTGTTTCATTTTTCTGTAAATTATATTACATTGAATTGTGTAATATTTCTACGTGTATTACCGGTGTATCACGTAGCTTATTTTATACGTTGTATTGGGAAGAGTTACGATGTCCTCTATATTACATGTATTCCTCGTTTCCATCTTATGCTGCAGGGTGACTCCTGATTCCTGAAACGACGAAGTGGAAATCGCCAAGAAGTAGAGCTTTCTAACCAATCCATTGTAGTTGGCATTGTATGAAATAAGCAAAGAACCCCTACACAGTTTCCCTTGCACTTGTCGTGTTACGCCACGTATTACACACTCATATTATCCACGAGAGCGTGTTGAATGATCAAAATAGAAATTATTTACCCTACACACAATAAAACCACATCACATTTTCATATTTGCATTAATTTCCACAATGAAATATTACTATTGACAACATTTAAAGGATATTAAACTGTTGGTAAATGAATATATTTTCAATATATTTACAGCGCAGTCATTCCTTAACATTTGCACATATTTGCAGTATTTACCAAACTGGTTGCAAAAGTTCAGTTCTGCCATATATTTGCTGATCATATAAAACGGAATGGCATACCCGTATAACCATCAGTGAAAGGGATAAACTGAATATTTGCTGTCATCGAAATATGCATATATTTACCAGACGGTGAAATAACTTATAATGCTTCATTTGGTTTTCTTTACAGTCTAGATAAAATTAGATGAAATCTTAATATTTGCCGTGTATCAGAATTACCATTTCATGATGTCAAATCTTAATATTTGCCATATAAAAGAATTACCTTCTTATGACGTTAAAAAGCATAATGAACGAGTATGAAACGTACCTCTTGGGGGAAGCCGGTTGATGGAACTTCGACATTGCATTTTAGTGATAGGTTAAATTTAAATAAATATTCATATATACAAATACTTTGTCATACCTCTCGAATGTATTCAAAGAGTTTTATTTGATTAAATTTAAGGCAGTCTTGCCATAATTGGTTATTTTACATTTCCTGCTGTATGGAATATAATTTGATACTAAATATTCCATACCTGTGACCGTACTATTTTGGGTATATGAAATATAGGATGCCTTATCTATAATATATATCCCGTAAATGTATTTGTCATCTTGGCCTCTCCAAGCTGCAATGTACGGGTCATACGCTATGAAATACAAACATCCGCATTAGTGGGCATCTATGTAAAGAAGTGCAAACAGTGGCCTCTCCCATTAATAAGCAATACATTTCCCCAGGACGTGAAATCCGCCTTTTTGTGTAGTGTATGTGCATATGCCCATCCGTCCTGACGTCCATGTCTCCGCGTGAATGTCCATCCGTCCTGACGTCCATGTCTCCATGTGGATGTCCGTCTGTCCTGACGTCCATGTCTCCGTATGGATGTCCATCCCTCCTGACGTCCATGTCACCTTGTGGATGTCCATCCGTCCTGACGTCCATGTCTCCGTGTGGATGTCCGTTCGTCCTGACGTGGATGTCCATCCGTCCTCACTTTGCTTCTTAGCAGGATTAACCAAAATCTATTTGCCATACATCAATGGAATGTTTTACATATCTTCATATCTACTCGTCATGCTGTTTCATTTGAGCTACTCAATTGAATCATGTTTGTGGACTTTTATCTTCTTTGATTGCGCTAGGTCTTTCAAATACATACTAATGAAACTTTCTACATGATGTGATCAGATTTTCAATCTGTTACTTCGCGTTTTTGTATTTTCCGGTTTTATGAATGCCGGGCTAGACGCTTGTAATTAACTAGTGGGTGGGTGGGTGTCAGGGCCATATGTGCTTGAGACACCATCTACAGATTCCAGTTGTATGAATTTCATTGTGATCTCCATCAGCAAGCTAAACATCTCTTTGTCTCAGTTCCAAGACCGCTCATAAAGCTTCCGAATCCATTCTGAGCGCAATTTAGATATTATAGTATACAGGTACTATACCAGAAATGCCAATGGCTGTGTATACTTGGATTGCAGTGTATTATTTCCTATTAGTCTTTGACAAAATTCGTTACATACTGATGTCAACGTAGCGTTTCACTGCAATCTAAAATCAGACCAATTTCTGTCCGATCAGTCTCGTGTTCAGTGGCGGGCCGTTCTCAACGTTCAGTAGCATCTTACAATGGCGAGAAATGAACTTGCAGAATTATTCGCATGATGACAGTGACAGTAATTATAGAGCGAGTGAGTACATCTGATGATGCTGACAACGAACAGTCGCTGTGTGAAATATCTTGTCATTCCCTAAGGCACAATTTGGGAAGTTCATTAATTATTTCTTGTGCTTCAATATCTCACATAAATAAGCATGCGATGTACTAATAGGACGCCTTGCATTAACAGCTTATCCGGTGTCCGTTAAATATGATGATTTTAGTCAACATCACAAAACTTTATTGCAAAAACTTATAAAACAGGGCGCCTCCACTCAAAGTTTCTCAAATTTGACGATACATATCGCATGCTGATCACAAAATACGAGCGTAGCGTGCAAGATACCGTTACGTTTTGTAACTTATGCCTAATCATGTTTAACCCGGGCTAGGGGCCGTAGAAATCCATTCACTTAAAGATCCTCATGGTATTCTTATAAACATCACAATTAATCCGTGACTGAGTTTCTCAAGATAACGACGTTACAATACAGATCAGCGATAGAATTTGATATTACTTGACATCCTGATGTCTTGCCAGCATCATTAAAAACTGTTGACCGATTCTCGCTTGGAGAAACTAGCCTATGTTTATGTTCCTACGAAGTAGGCTACCATTTGCAAATTGTCCGGTAATGAGTGCGTCGGTGAGTGAGTCAGTCAGTCAGTCCATCCGAATCCTTTCGTCGTCAAAATAAGGAGAACCGTTGACATTAGAACCTTGGTTTTTGGCATGAACGTGCATTAGGGCATTGTTACCAGCAAGTTCTCAGAATTCTGCTGAAAATTTGATTGATAATTATGTTTTTATTATTTATTGATGGCTCAGCGAGTGCACTGTCATGCCCATCGGGAACCGTTGGCTGTATGTTTCACTGTGACTTTTGAAGGTTCCCTGAAACGGCATATCGCGTTGGACACATCGGTTCTCGTAAAATCACCGAAGTTAAGCGATTTCTGAGATTTTCAAAGTTTCTCAAATTTGGCGATACATATCGCATGCTGATAGCAAAATACGAGCGTAGCGTGCAAGATCTATGGCGTTACATTTCGTAACTTGTGTCTAATTCCGCTTAACCCGGGGCTAGGGGCCGTATGAACCCATGTACTTCAAGATCATCATGGTACTCATATGAACAGTCACAATCAAAGCGTGACTGAGATACACCATTCTTTAGATGACCACTTTACAACGAATATTATGGATTAAGAATACTGATCAGCGATACGGATTTGATATTTTTGGAACATCATGATGTCTTGCCGGCATCATTGAAAACTGTTGACCGCTTCTCTCTTGCAGGAAACAAGCCTATGTTTATGTATACTATGATTCTCTTTTTGAATTTGGTGCTAATACTGTTATATGGAATATCGAATAGGTCTTTGGATTATGGACGCGGATATTCTCTAATGGACGACGGCTGAATTATGAATGACGGGCCAGACGCTTGTAATTTGAGCCCGCTCAAGATTTGGATTAGTGACCTCGTGCTGGACTGCTGGGCTGATAAGTGTCCAGGGTAATAGGAACTGAGGGCGATAATAGTTGCTATGCTAATAACTCACCAGCGGTGACATCTGGGAAAGTTAATAGTACCCACTGTCAATTAGAAACTGCTATATAAAATCTCTCACGGTAGCACATAGGGCCCCTAAATCATCTCTCGAGTACACACTTAAATCATATCAAACCTGTGACGTTAGTCACACTGCCATGTATATTATGATTGTTGTTTATTTAATTTGGTGCTAACCCTATTAGATGGAATATGGAATAGATCTTTGGATTATCGACGCGGAAATTCTTATATATAGTCCTATAGTAGAAAGGTAGCATTTATGTAGTTTACGGTAATTCAACTCAAGACCAACACCTTCTCGGCACAAGATAATAATGATTCTATGTCATTCTCCTGAGCATGATCGGTACAAAGAAGAATAAATAGCATCTCTACATCACGTTGTTATCTAGATATATGAGACAACACATTTTGGGTATCGGCAAACTGATGAATGTAGAATTTGAGGATTGTACTTAGCATCTTAAATACAGCCTCTTAATACTGACTACAGATCTGTTTAATTTTTTTCCCCATAATGTGGCAGTTAATAAAAACATGTGTGTATATAGCAAAAGTATGTGTCTCAAGTTAACGGCAGCTGTTCAAATGTCCCCTGGAACGGTAATAAATTAATAAAGACGTCAAAGGTGAACTCATAGAATCTGCACTGTGGATGGTTTAATGTAATACCGGCACCATCTGTTGTGATATTTTTTTAACCCCCAGACAGATCTATTTATTTTTGTCTCCCCTGCTCTGATCTCTAAGAACAATTTAATTATTACACCATGGCAGTATTTTACTGCATTCTCGAATCCCAAGCCTATCAGACTGTTAGTTCTGATCTGTTTTAGGCCTATTGGGTGTGACACAGCCATTCTGCTGTGACCTCTAGCTCTCAAAACAATTACGGATGGCATATCCCACCAGGTTTTGTACTGTGTTATGTATACAGTAAAACATACAGCCAAGGGTTCCCGATGGGCATGACAGTGCACTCGCTGAGCCATCAATAAATAATATAAAACAATAATGGATTTCAAATTATCATCAGAATTCGGTCAGCTCAGAACTTGCTGGTAACAATGCCCTAATGCACGTTCATGCCAAAAATCAAGGTTCTAATGTCAACGGTTCTCCATATTTTTCCGACGAAAGGATTCGGATGGACTGACTGACTGACTGACTGACTGAATCATTACCGGACAATTTGCGATCTGTAGCCTACTTCGTAGGAATATTTGTTGTTTTTTCCCAGAAAATTATATTTGTAATGTACACGTATGCAGGATTCATCGGTTCATGTAAAAAATAAAAACAATAGTTTTTATACAGACATTCTGAAATATTATTCAAAACAAGTGCATGTGGAAAAAGTGAAACCGAGGCGACTACTTCCCGGAAGCAGCTTTTCATACCCCTAACCTTAGAGAGCGGCAGTTATTCAAGGGGAGATCAGACACTTTCCGGAAAGAGCTATATTCTAGGCATTATGTTTTGATTAGTATACGAAAAAAGCATCCGAGTACCTGTTCGCGTAAATCAGTTACTGAAGACAATACTAACTGTAACGATTTGTGCTAATATTCTTGGCACCGCACGTTGTAAACTGCTACTAATTTCTTAATCCTGGTCAGGCCCAAGTGCAATCTTAATAAATTAATATCCTATTAATGCTCCCCAATCGTATATGTGCAAGCGAAATGATCGTATATGTGCAAGTGACATATCCACATGGGGGAGCAGATAGGATTTAATTTTAATTAGATTGGGCCTAAGTGTCAACTTTTCCCCTTGTATGTACAGGAAGATTAAAGTTTGACGTAACATATTTTTAACTTCTGATGTTGGAACAGTCTGTCAAGCTCGCTGTCTCTAGGATATGTTTCATCCACACGTGTATGTTAACTTAAAAGGGAAATGATGTTATATATACTGTATGGCAAAATACCAGTTTCACTGTCAGTATTCTTTTGTTGCCTATTGGTGAACATCATTTATTCCGTTACTCTGCAACTTCATTTCCTACTCTCCCTGAAGTAAGCGCTAGCCTCGTGAGCATTTTCGTACGCAAATTGTATTAGCCATTTACAGAATACAATTTCTCTAACTGAGCGTCCATTTTACCAATACCGGTAGTATCCCGCTCCTCCCTTTGCAGTTGGAAAGCTTCGCAAGCAATCCCCAACAAAAGCTACCTGGATCAGTACCGACTGATAACAGTCTCTCTGCTATTAAAAGCAGAAAGGCGCGATGTGCGTGCTTCCATACAGCCGTAACATTCCTTCTTCAGGTAGATCAAAATAGGTCTGTGAAAGGTTGAACAAATCATACGACAAATCCTAGAGTAAATGGACTCTTAGTTCTAAATCAAAATATCGTTGTATGAAACATTGTCTTGTCTGAGAAATTTCCTGTTCTGTGCTATATACAGTATGGCTATCTGTATTTTAACTGGCGGTAATGTAGTTTCAAAGCTCGTGTCTTGCGTATCACCAAACGCTATACAGACGATCTCTCTGCTTTGCATAATCCAATATCGGCGACGCTGTGAGGGATATATCAAACTTCGCTTGAGTTTAAAGGAACCACTGATAGTCCAGTTGAATCATCATATTCAATCTAGGTAAACCAAGATGGTAAATCAGGAGAATACCATCTGGACGTCACGCTATGAAAACTTCGTGCAAAATGTTCGCCGATATTCTACGAGATCCCATAATCAACCAATCACGACCATTTCAACCATTTCGCTCTGACAATGATTGATGTTTACTTCAAGGAGATTAACATCTTCGCACGGCACAATCTTTTGATATTTTCTACCCCTAACAAAGCCAGACTTTTCGGCGGGAGTAAACTCTTTGATGTTTACGGACCCTGCCGGGAAATGATGCCTTATTTGGAAACTGTTTCGGAATAATGTTTATATATTAGATCACGAGCTACCGTGTGTAATTACTGTGGGCGTGATTGTGAAATAGTTACAACCAGCTATCCATCTGATTGGCTAACAATAGTAGTTTCAACTCGCACGGGATTTATAGGGCTGAAAACAGATATAATATTCCGTGATATTATATCTGAGTTTACTGAGATTGCATCAAATTGAACGTTTACATAAAGGGCTTATTCTCACGAATGATCCTGGTTTCCACTTTGAATGAATAATTTTTATGATTGCCTTTTTCAACAGCAGACACAAACGTATTGACGGACCCTTTCGCGAATTGTGTGACTTTTCTTCGGAAAAAATGTAATCTTTGTGGAAGATGTTGTATTCTTAGAATGAATAAATACAAATGCGAAATTTCCATAAAATTCACGTGATCCCCATGAATATTTTGCATGAACACACTCAATATTGCTGATCAGCACAAATGTTACGTGTCATCACATTTCTTCACCTGGTGTTGGTTCTATAAAAATGAACTTTTGAGTCCATTCCCAAAAGCGAACTCTTGAATTACGCACAAGTCAGGAAAGTCATGTCAGCACTTACTCTGTGAATAATTCCGTCCATTTGTCAAATTCGATAACTGCAGACCAGCATGGAACCATTGTAGTTTAGTTACGGATCTTGTACAATGGATCCTGTCTCACATCGAACATGACAACAGGAAAGCGTCTTACTTTTAAATACAAGTCTAATCTGACTGATTTTATTAACGGAAGAATCTGATCCCTGCATGTTATTCGACGAAGCTGACTGATTTTATTAAAGGAAGCAATTAGGCCCACCTTCTACCAATCAGATCTGCCTTAAAAAACAATGTTAGTGTGTCACTATCTAATCTAAATGTCAGTAGAGATAAAGGAATATCCACAGCATTTTCTTTTCTTCTCTGGTGAAGCGAAAAACAGGCCTAACATTGAAGGCACAAATTAATTTCGTATATATACATGTATGCATTCGGTGTATAACGTGTCAATACAACAGTCAACCATCGTCCACAAAAAAAATTATTGACTGAATTTTTAGCTTAAGACAATATTAGCCAAAAAACTATTTATATGCATATAACCAGAAGCGAATTAGTTCATTTGTTTCTGATATAAATGAGTGTCTTGTAAATCGGTATCAGTCATAATTGGCAGAAACGAAATTTAAATTGAATACACTACTCGTGTATTTCAGGATAGAAGTTTTTTCACTACCTTTCTGCCTCGATGATAGCAATTACAATATGCATAGTTTTCCGGGGAATATTCGAAGAACAATTTGACAGGAATGTTACACTTCGCGAATAAATATTAGCCTACCAAATGCGTGCCGCTCAGCGCAGAGCAGTAACAATGAATACAATTAAATCCACCCTCTAGTCTCTTCGACTGCATGTAACACGAGACGGGGCACAGGTGTTCAAGGAGGTTACACGGCTTGGGTAGCCTGATATACTCCTCTCCTCCCACAGTGATGAACTCTAAGGTGTGGCTCTCTGAAATATAAGAATATATGTTACTGAAATGATAGTAAGTAGCAACCTTGACGTTTTCATGTGACCTGAAATATTGCCCTGTACAACACCTATGAATATTTTGTTACTGTGTTACATTATTATTATTAAGTGAACCGGGAAAAATAGTTCCATATCATAATATGGTTTCTTTTTTTCCTTGGACAACCCACTGGTCATTTATTTGCCATATGCCCACGCATTTACAATAATGTCTTGCCCACGTGGCCTAGAACAAACTTAAAAAAGTCCAAAGACATACTACCCCCCCCCCCCTCAATAGACATTTGGGAACAATTCTCGCAATATAAACATCAGTGGACAAATATTGTAACATTAAAAATATACTTTCGGCTACTAATGATAAGTTTATATTTCAGGACGATTGTTGTTGTTACATTTGCAATTTGAAAGGAACTTTGTTTTTTATTCTCTTCTCGTCTGCATAGAGTCGATACATTTAGATCACTTATTCGAGAGCGTTACTATTGTATTTGTACAAAATAACAAATTTGTTATATACTTGCGACAATATTGTCGGCAGATCTCAACTCGTATAAAAGAGAGGACTGACGTACTCGAGTATACAATCTTAAAACATACGCAAATACAATAAAATATTCGTTTACGCTAGATTTTTTTTATATTTCTCATTCAAACCATTTTCGCGTTCATATAACCGCGTTATATTATGATAACTTCCATTCCTTCAGTGGAAAAGGTATACACAATATTGAGATAACATTACAACTTTGTTTAAATAATATCCAGAAATGGAGTCTAGAAACTGACTTCAAATTCGCCAGAGCTAAAACAAATTGTATTGTATTTCCAGCACAAAGATCCAATACTTACATTAAATGGAACTGTAGAAGTAAAAGAGGTCAAATTCTTAGAAATATTGTTCGACCACCGATTATCGACCTTATCGCATATAAATTGCTTGAAAGCTAAGTGTGCGAAAGCTCTTTATTTGTTGAAGGTATTTGCCAACTAAAGTCAAAGGAGATCAGCAAACACTTCTCCATTTATATCGATCACTTGTTCGTCCCAAAATTGATGATGGCTCTATTGTTTACCACGGTGCAAGCGAGTCAAACTTGGCAAAGCTGGATCCTATTCCCCATCAAGGACTATAGAGCGTTCAGAACATCACACAAAGAAAGCTTATATTTCGTAGCAGAGGAATGTCCTTTAGAACTTCGAAGAATTAAACTATCACTGCACTATATCACAACATTTCGATCAAATCACTCGAATCCTGCATATAACTGTATTTTCAAATCTCAGTTTGTGGATCTTTTTTTAAAGAAACCCTCCATTATTCCAGCTCTTGGAATTCGTATGAAACCACACATTGTAGTAGCTGGTATTAAGCTTAGTCAAATTTTACCTAACAAGCTCTTACCAATTCCACCGTGGCAGTTAGCTTATTTGGGTTAACCAGAAGTAGATATTACACTAACGAAATATAAAAAGGCAAACACGAGCCAGCACTTGTATACATAATAATTTGGTCTGCTGAGAGCAAAAACCCCAGATCACATCAGGCTATTTATACAGATGGTTCTAAAGATGGTGATAGAGTAGCATGTGCTTCTTACTATCTTTAGTTCCAAAACTAAAACCTAAAAATTCAATATTCACTGCAGAAGCTATATTGTTGGCTTTGGAAGGTATTGAGTCCACTAAAAGAAAAAAAAATATGTCATATTCTCAGATTCACTGTCATGCCTTCACGCGATTAAAAGTGGAACTTTGGCTCATCCCACTATCTTGAATAGTCTACAATTACATGACTGTATATTTGATCAACAGATTGATCTTGTGTTTTGTTGGTTGCCTAGTCACGTTTGCATCAAATGAGATACTGAGGCTGACAGAAGGGCTAAAGCAGCCCTAGATGATGAAGTTGATCCTATGGGAATCCCATATAGCGATTTTAGATATAGCTGTACTTATGTGAGACGACTGTTTCACTCTTTCTGCGATGCTGTGAATAATAACTAATTTCATAAATTAAAAAAAATGTAGGCTATACTCATCTGAACAGCCAGAAACGTTTCGAACAAACCAGGATCAGGCGATGTAGAATCGGCCATACACTATTAACTCACGACCATTTACTTAAAAAAAAGAGCCGGTTCCAAGGTGTATTCCATGCCTCTAACATCTCAGAGTGAAACATATTCTTATCGACTGCATGGATTTTAAGATTGTAAGAGATTCTTTTCATCGAGTGACTGCATTGGATGTTCTTTTCAGTCGGGTGAGAAAGGTTTGTGTCTTGGGTTATTTGAGAGAAATCTGTTTGTTGCATAAATTTTAATGTGTGTATGTTTTAATGTGTTGGATTACTAAGTTAATGGCTTGAGTACTTAGAATTTTGTTTGAGCGTCGCTATATAGCTGAAATATTGCTGAACGCGATGTTAAACCTTAATTGCCCCTCTCTCTCACTATCTACATGCTCTAACAAAAGACTAACCAATGTAATTGCGGCATTTCCAAAATAGGGACTAGCTGGCAAGAAACATGATTAAAATAGAGTATTGTATCTCTACCAAATTATATGAACGTCGGTACAAACTACATCATGTTCAGGAACGTACTGTCAATATTGTTACATTGATGCATGGTTAAAACGCTTTAAAAGTTCGAAAACTGATGAAGAAAGGTAGGGATTTGGCGATATGACAACTGTACAGAAACTATTTTACATACAGCAAGTTGAATTTAATAAGTTTACAAGCATCGAAATAGCCAATTAAGATTTCTTGTGTTGACAGGTATATATTTTCGGCGGAATGTAGTTGCACCTTAAAATGAATTCGAGTGCCTCTAGTTTGTCAAAATAAATCATGGGGTCGAGATTTTTCTTCTGAAGATTGTTAAAATTCTTGCCCAGTGACTTAATGCCATCATTGAGGACTTTGAGTTTGTTACGCGGTTGGTACCTTGACCTTTTATTAATGTTCGCTAAGAAAGATTTGTCGATATCAACTTTCAGCCCACTTATTATTTCAACTGATTTATATAGATAGACTATGTTCAACCGAACTCTAGTTTCCCAAAGTGAGTGTCGTATCATCAGCAAAGGAAGTTCCTTTCATTTCTTTGTTATCGAAGTAGTATTTCGGTAAAACCTTCCAACCCATTTCAGAATATTTTCACCAAAACTAAATTTATTTCATCTTTATATGTATCCAGTATATCCAATAAAAATCTTACGTTTTCTCCAATATACCGACTTCGGACAAACCATGTTTAATATTCTAACTAATTTTATTCTATTCGCCAGTACTTTAGGTGGTATTTTGCAATCTGTATTCAAGAGTGTAATTGGTCTCCAGTTCCGTATATCAGTTAGGTTTTTGTTTGGCGTTTGGATCAAAGAAATTATCCCTCGATTTTTAACCCACCATCACCAGATGGTGGGCTATTCCAATCGCCTTTCGTCCGTCGTCCGTCCGTAAACAATTCTCGTTGTCGTGAATTCTCAGGAACTACTGCATGGCTCTTTCTCAAAATTTGGTACACAGGTTCCCCTTGGGTTATAGTTGTAAAAGACACCTTTTCTCAACAAATTGCGAAAACAAGAATTGGATGGGAGATTGGTAGGTTATTTTTGATGTCATGACGTCAAGTCTGCATGTTATATAACATTGGCAGATCAACGTCATCGTAGCCCCAAAATAACAAGATATGTATTGGTGATTTTCGCCAATTCCCAACAGATTTTAATGAAATATGGGGGGGGGGGAATTAGTATGTTTTAATTGATATACTGTGTGAGGTTTCAATGCTATACGATAAATTGTCTCCGAAATATCGCCGAAAACGTCTCGGAATATATTATCTGGGACAGACGGTAGAACTTTTTACTGAGCAGAGAACGTGCTCCAAATCGAAACGAGGTTTCATCCAACGACAGCTTTGATTGGCTGACTTAGAGTATTATTGTGGGATAGACGTTTCTTTCCAAATCGGCAGCCATTTGGCAAAGGTAAGTTAGCTGATCTCTTCTATATTGCTTATTCATACTTGGCATAAAATAAATAGTCCCAAGCGTTTTAGCGGACAACACAACCACATAACGGATAATTTCACTGTTAACACTGATGAAACACGGAAGTACGGTACCGTAGTTTGGAATATTGAGGGAAGGCGTTCGCTGGTTTGTGATCATCGCGATGTTCATGTCTTCATGCAGGACGCGTCCGCGTGGTGTTTCGCGACCTATGTTATATCAGCTTCACAGAAATGAAACTTGCAACGTGATTAAAACATATCAGGGCAAGCAGAATGTAAATTTTCATGGAAATTCGTGTAATATTTACAAAAATTCTCTGAACCGAACATTATCTATGGCGAGGTCATGGTTTGCTGCGATGTCAGTGTCATGTTGTGACGGCACAACAACAACAAAATTTATCAAATTGTCACGGGGCACGGACAAAAACCCACGGACAAACCAATAACGGACAAAACACCCACGGACAAACCCCCAAAATAGGAAAATCGGACAAAACACCCACTTAATGGAAACAGTTATTTCCGACCTAATTTCTGATAGAATTTATAAATTTTGAATATAATAATTTTATGAAAAATTATTTATTCTCTATGAACAGGAATTTGTTATCGTTATTTTCTTTGTGTATTTCAGCTTAGCTGTATTATATTATTCAAGCATCTTCTGGCACTTCAAAGTGGACTATATTGATTGATGTACACATCAACAATTATTAATAAACAATGAATGGACTCTCCACGTAACTGTGGATCTCACACCGTCGAGATCTAAGTAAAGAATTTGTAGAAAACCTATTATTAATCCTCACTAATCTTTAATCTCACAAGCAGTTTTGGGGACATCAAAGGAATTTAAATTATCTTTCAATTATTGATCTAAGAAAATATAAGATCATACAATTTGAAATAACATTGTCTCGAGATATTAATATGTGATGGGGGTTTGTCCGATGGGGATTTTGTCCTACACTCAATTGTCACCATCATATGTTCACATTAGCCATACAAGTTTTTATGGATGTATATATTTCACAGCATGGGAGTAAAGCGCAAATCCTCACGTCGGTACGCTGCGCAGCAGAGATCGCGGATGAGACAGAGGAGGGCGGAGAGTTCGTCATTCCATGATCTGGAAGAACCATCCCTGCTGCAGGGAAAATCTTCAAATGCCCCAAGGTTGACAACTTCTCAGACGGGGATGTCTCACCGAGGTCCGATTCGCATCCGTGCGTCTGTACACCATCGAGTGTACCACCATCAGCTACACAACATAGTAGAATTGATTGTGTGCAGGTCAGACGACCACCACGGACTCGGAACCTTCCGTTTGCACCTCACCGAGGGTGCCATTGCCACCGTGCAATGCAGTGATGTCAAAATAATGTACAAAAGTTGCAAGAGCTAAGAACAAACGAACAAACCAAACCATTTCAAGAACTATGAACAAGCTATTGAATACATCTATAACAAACACATGAACATACAAAACCATGCAAACCTTAGACATCCGAAATTCCTGTTGGTAAACAAACAGACAAAATATTTTTTTCAATACATGACACTCATTATGATTTCGCAGATGCTGAAGGAGAACATGAATCAGCAGAAACGTGTCCGGGTATAATTTCACAACATAGATTCGAAGGAAACACATGTATTTCGAGTTTGCCAGTACTAATACAGGGTCACTTCGACCAAAGCCATCCCAGATTTCTGGACAATGCTGGTAAACAGTATGTAATGAATAGTTTATCAGTTCTCATATACAGTCAAGAGAAACCAACAACAATTTGGACATCAAATGATGTAGACCACATGCCACGTAAATGTATGAATTTTTGCGGCGAAGTAGCACAATCCATCATGATCTCCTTGCCATTAATGACATTCGTGGGTCAGTGGAATATACAAATGGTAATCTGTACAATTTTGCATTTCGAGAATCATTAATGGGAACACTGGGCAATACGAGCGAAAACCTAGATGAACTGCAGATCTTAACGCTGGCTGAAGCATTACATGCTGCTTTACTTCAAAACAGTAGTGATGCTGCTATTGTAACATTCAAGGAAAGTACATTCATTGTAATTTAGCAAAATAGCATCTACTGTGTGCTCACTCAAGACACTTGACTGGTTCTGTTGAACCGAATGGATCAAGTATTGTGCTACATTATAATGACAAACACGATGTATTTGAACATTGTCTTCGTCTAGCACAATCAATGGCTTATCGGGAAGATGATATTTTCGAAGTAACAGCCGCCAACTTATTGAGGATAAGTTCAGACAGTTGTACTCATCAGACATCAAAGTGTTCTGAGAAGACTATAGGACTGACTGAAGAAAGTGCAAATGATCATGATTATAGAATTCTGTTATATTTTTAAGATCAGAAAAAAGACAAATATTAAAGCAGAAAAAATGTTCAACTGACCACAAAAGTGACAAAACAATTCATTCTTGTACACGGCGAGAGTACATGCGTACGTACATAAAGAAAATGAAACAAAGAAGTTCAAAGAAAAAAATATTGAAACAATCTGACAAAAGACGCAAATCAAGCGCTAGAGAAAAATATCCAGAAAAGCACAGATCAATAGATGTTCAAAGTAAACAGAAAGCAAGGAATGATCCAAACTTCGTAGTGCTTGAAAGACAAAGTAAACAGAAATCTAGAAAAAAAGACCCGGAAAAGCACAGGGTAATAGATGTGCACAGTAAACGAAAAACAAGGACTGACCCAAGCTTCTTAGTGACTCAAAGACAAAGTAAGAGGAGAGCTAGGGAAAAAGAACCGGAAAAGCACAGGGTAATAGCTGTCCAGCGTAAACAGAAAGCTCGAAAAAAAAATCCGGAAAAGTACAGGGAAATAGATATGCACAGTAAACGGAAAGCAAGGAATGATCCAAGCTTCTTAGTGATTGAAAGATAAAATAAGAGGGGAGCTAGGGAAAAAGAACCGGAAAAGCACAGGGTAATCGATGTCCAAAGTAAACAGAAATCTAGAAAAAAAATGATCCGGAAAAACACAGGGTAGTAGATGTGCACAGTACACGGAAAGCCAGGAATGATCCAAGCTTCTTAGTGATTGAAAGACAAAGTAAGAGGAGAGCTAGGGAAAAAGAACCGGAAAAGCACAGGGTAATAGATGTCCAAAGTAAACAGAAATCTAGAAAAACAGATCCGGAAAAGCACAGGGTGATAGATCTGAAATGTAAGCGAAAATGTAGAGAAGATTCACGGTTTTTGAAACGAGAAAGATTATTGAAGAAAAAGCTAGACTTGATCCAGCGTTTTCACAAGCGGAGTCAAAGGTAGATTTGACCAGAAAGAGACAACTGTGACAGGATAGAACTTTCTTCACGATTGAAAGAATGAAACAGTCTGAAAGAAGAAGGCAAAGCCTCGCACAGAAATCGAAAATCAGAAGATCGAAAGAACCAAGACTATTTTCAGCATGAAAAAGAACAAATTGTAAAAAAAGATGTTTCGGACACGATATAGGTTGATGTATCCATGTTTTCTCGTTGAACAGATTTACTTGAAACTTTAGCTGCCTTAGCTGGTGTGCCGTGTTTCGATAAAGAAATAGAAAATATTACATGGTCTGACAAAGTCAAACTTGTTCAAAAAGACCCTGTAATATCGTGCAGGTTCTTTGACCACAGAGTGCAAGTATTTGTAATTACTTCTAGTCCGTCATTCATAATCCAGCCGTCGTCCATTAGAGAATATCCGCGTCCATAATCCAAAGACCTATTTCATATTCCATATAACAGTATTAGCACCAAATTCAAAAAGACAATCATAGTATACATAAACATAAGCTTGTTTCCTACAAGAGAGAAGCGCATCTAGAACACTCTACTTAAAAGTGAATACTCTCCAATTAGATCTGTTACCGATACATTCCAACGCA
The DNA here is from genome assembly GCA_036873755.1 of Hanleya hanleyi. Taxonomy (NCBI): domain Eukaryota; kingdom Metazoa; phylum Mollusca; class Polyplacophora; order Lepidopleurida; family Hanleyidae; genus Hanleya; species Hanleya hanleyi. The sequence continues at coordinate 31,759 of JAVTVY010018910.1, read as the reverse complement.
TTCAATTTCAAAATCGAGGCTCGCCAAAGATTCACATGATAGTATGGACAGCGAATGCACCTAAATATAATGTGGATTCTGAAGACGACATTGTTCAGTATGTTGACAAATATTTGACTTGTTCCCTGGATATCGAGGAAGACCTACGAGACATGGTTCAACTGCAGATTCATAAGCATTCGAAAACATGCAAGAAAGGTGGTAGATCTGTCTGTAGATTTGGGTTTCCCCTTCCACCACTTCAAAAGACAATGGTCTTAGAACCACTAGAAAATGATGACGAGGAGTACAGGAAAAATACTCAGAAATACATGCTAGAATGAACGGGTTCAAGGACGGATGTGATATGTCATACGAATAATTTCTGAAAGATGTTGTGCAAATGGAAGAATCAGGATATATTAAATGCATACGGAGCTCTCTCAAAGGACCCAAGGTGTGTTTGAAAAGAAACCCATCAGAGATGCGTGTGAATTATTACAATAAAGTTGTGCTTAGCGCACGGAGAGCAAACCTGGACATACAATTTGTACTTGACCCCTATGCCTGTGCAATGTACGTTGTTTCCTATATCAGAAAATCACTTGAGTTATGAGTACTATGCTAGAACAGGCGTCTAAAGAGGCAACAGATGGAAACATGGATCTCAAGCGGCAGGTTCGACATATTGGAAACAAGTTCTTTAATTTTGTTGAAATAAGTGTCCAGGAAGCATCATATCTGGTGTTACATATGCCACTAACACGAGCATCTCGTGAAGTAGTATTCATCAATACATCAATTGCAGACCAGAGAGTTTTTTTCTTAAAAAATGAAGAACAGCTCGAATAGCTTCCAGATGACTCGACAGACATTGAATCTGACAACAGCATCAAGAGGTATGCAAAAAGACCAACAACAAATCGAAAGATACTGTCTCGCTGATTATGTTTCAGAGTTAGAAGTTAAGTATGGACAAAAGGAACCTAGTTTTGAAGTTGAATGCAATGATGATGATAAAAGTCATCTACCGACATCTGGCAATAATGTAGAGACAGACAATGATACAGTGTTCGGTGACACAAATATTGTGATGAAATTGCGAGGTGGCATAACAATCAGATAAAGGAGGAACCCAAAGGTAATACGATATGTAAGATACAGCAAGAGCACAAATTCTGAGAACTTCTACAGAGAAAAACTTCTTCTATTTATACCATGGAGAGATGACAACTAAGATCTTAAGGGTGGATACGACACATATGAAGGTCATTACCAAAATAAAAGTGCAGAGATTTTACCATTGCTGCGAAAATACGAACACCATGTTGAAGAATTCGATCTAGCGAGGCAACAAGCTGAACAAGACCTGGCCACAGAGTTTGATATTTTAGCACCCAGCACTGAACAAGTGCAAGCAGAAGATGCTGAGAAATCTACCAGTCAGTCAGAGGAGTTTATCCACTTTATTACCCCGACACAATCCCAGAGCACAGCAGATATTGGCCAAGATCTTGATTTACCTGGTAACTCTGTATCCGTTGAAACAAATTTGCTCCGATCTCTCAACATTAAACAACGAGAATTCTTCAATCACGTTATACAATGAATTTCTACAAAGACTGGTCCTCTTTACGCATTCCTATCTGGCAGCCAGGTGTTGGTAAATCTGTAGTAGTACAAGCTCTCTACCAAACACTACATAGACTTCTAAATTCAAAAGATGGAGATGACCTGGATACTATAAAGATCTTACGAACAGCATTCACAGGACAGGCAGCTTACAACATAAATGGGGTAACAATAGCCTCTGATTTCCACAGGAAAATGTTCCAAACACAACAGCATATGTACAGTGATGAGCTAAATACATGTCGAACAACTTACAAAGACCTTGCTGTTATCATTATCGGTGAAATCTCAATGGTTGGTAACAAGCTCTTCGTTTTCATGCATGACCGACTACAAGAACTAACCGGTACAAAACGAGATTTCGGAGGGATAAGTATAACAGCCGTCGGAGACTTTTATCAATTATGTCCTGTAGCGGATTCATGGATCTTCTCTGATTTGTCTGTCGGTCTAGCAAGCAACTTATGGAAAAAACATTTTCAAATGTTGAACTCACCGAAATTATGAGAGAAAAAAATGACTCGCTCTTTGCTGAGATGTTAAACAAGTTACGATTCAATCAACTTCAACCAACAGATAAGGAAATTATCACATCTCACACGATTTCTACAACGTCTGTAGACTATCCAAGGAAAGCTCTGCATTTATTTACGGAGAACAAGAAAGTTGATAACTTCAACAGCACATTGATTCAAGATCTGAAAACTACAAAAGTAGACGTCTTCGCCGATACAGATATTATTTCCCCTGTGAACATAAACAAAGAGACTAAGATTCACTTGGTAGAAGAAATTAATAAGAAAGACAAACTCAACCAAACTGGAAACCTGCCTAGCGTGCTGAAACTTGCGGTTGACATGACATATGATGTAACAGTCAATGTTGACGTCGATGATGAATTGACAAATGGTGCATCAGGAATTCTGAAACACATTGAGTACAAAGGAACATCTGAGAGACCAGCCATTGTATGGGTTCTTTTTACCGATAAAAACATGGGTAGCAAAAGAAGAAAACAATACAAACATCTCTATTACACAGATATTGATCAGCAATGGACACCAGTATTTGAAACAAAACGGACATTTCTTCATAACAAAAAAACTTATCAAAGAATCCAATTTCCACTTGCCCCAGCTGCAGCTAAGACTGTTCACAAAGCGCAAGGCGCCACAGTTGATGAACTTGTTATAGATCTAAGCTCCAGTTATAAACCACCACATGTTCATTATGTTGCACTGTCACGAGTTCACAAATCAGCAAACTTGCACATTCTTGACTTCACTGAGAAAGCATTGAAAGTGGATGAAATGGAAAGGCTTTACAAGAATCCACGTCAGTTGTGTTATACACCTCTGTACAGTATTGACAACTCCCAGGTAAAACCACTGTTTAACAATGCTAGATCCCTGCATTTACATATATTTGAGTGACCCAAATATACAGAATGCAGACTTAATTGGAATTTGTGAGACAGAGCTGATCAGTATGAGCTGTTCAAATGTATAGATTAGATGAAGCTCGGCCATCCAACATGACCAGACCATTTCATGGACTAGTCGCATACATAAAAGATGATATAGCTGTGAACCAGATCAATTCTCACATCTATGATAACGTTGAATTTATCTTCATAAATGCAGAAATCAAAAGAAATGACGTTCAAGGTATATTCATTTACAAAACACCAAAACTCTCAGACGTACAGCTAGAACAGGTACGCAACAATATCCAGCCATTCATAAATACACAGAAACCGACTTTCTTTCTTGGAGATTTTAATATGAACTTGCTGGAGAAAGATAATACATTTGTACAATTCATGGAACAGGAATTAGCACATACCCAGTTAATCACTGAACCTACAACTGTAAACTCGACCACGTATATACCAATGAAAAGAGTATGCAGGCTGGCGTAATACCAACTTATTGGTCTAACCATGGACTTGTATTTTGTGCATTTACATCCGTTCATTGAAAGCCATCTCTTTATCAGCCAACATATTTCTCAGCAAATCAGACAACAATCACATATGAAAAAAGAACGCATTTCTACACGAAAGCAAGAACGAATTAGAGGATACAAGAAATTTACTATATGAATTATAATACATCGATAATGCTAAGCATCTACTCCCTTAATCCATAATCAGAAAAGGGTCCCCGTTCATAGCCAATGATCAAATTAGTGTGATTTGTCACTTTTGAGCACATATTACAAATATGTAAAATGCGGACAATTTACACTGACTCGAGGCTCCTGGCACATACTTCAAGCCAGTCCTTGAGTTACGCTCTACGAATGCCCATTGGTGGCCTGCATCGGCATCTCCAAGATGCCTTGACTTTGGCATCATGGGTATCGTGAAGAAGAGATAGGGATCGCCAGGATGCTCTGACAAGGAGTCGATTCCTGTACTTAATCGTTGAAGTGTCTTCTGACAAATGAGTACAAACCGTCCTTTTATTCTATTACGTCAGCATCATCGGGTAATTCCCATAGATTTCATTGCAAAATTGTTCTTCGTCTTCAGTAAGGGTACGTTATAGCCAGATAAAAAAAATAGAAGATAATTATTCCCTTCATACATGAATCGGTTGCGAAAAGTGGGACAAGTTCCATAGTCTAATCTATTCCTTGAAAGCGACGTTAAACCCTATTCACTCACTCACTCTATTCCTTGAGGAGAGTTTTCACAAATTCCCGCGAACTAACGGATTTTTCTTTCAAATTTGGTACACAGGTCGCCATTGCGGTCTATTTATGCAACATGTGTTTTTAGTCACATTCAAAATTTATTATGTATCCTTCTCTCCGATATATGATCCTCAGCTGCTTTCCAACCGGAAAAACTCATCCTGCGATATCCTCCGTCACTATGGGTGTAAAACAGATGTCCGAGCCCTCCAGTCAAACAAAGTTGTGTTCAACCAGTTTGATGTGGATCCAATCTGCTGGCTGTGCTCTAAACATCCAGAGTCTAGCATACATTTCCTTGTCACGTGCGACATCCTTCAGGACACCAGAGACAAATTTCTTGCCCTTATTTACACAACTATGTGTGCCGAGTGCCCCGAAGACCTTTCAGACATTGCAAGGGCTCCAGAGGATATATCTGCCTTTATCATAGACCCTTCATCTCGTCTGAGCGCCCCTGGGTGTGTCGCAAATAAGATGGGTATTCTCTGGCGATACCTATACACTCTTCATCATCAAAAAACTGAACTACGCTCTGTAATGTCATCTGTAACCTTTCACGTGCAGTGCTCCAAATGACGTTCAACACCTTCCCGCATATTTACTTTATTTTTTATATGCCTTACTGGACTTTCGCTTCTATATATATATACATGTATAACACTCTTAGCATTGGCGATGCTCCTATATACAGGAGGAATCTACGCACTATGAACTACGCACTATGAACTTTAATTTCACAGTCAAGCTTTGTTACCGGACATTTTATCTCGTCGCATTTGCCGACAGGGTGACCTCGACTTTATGATTTCTTTATTAATCTATATTGAACAACAATTTTTTCCTATTTATATGTTGGCTAACAGCAGACCTGTTTTGTGTCTTTGCCACTGCAGAAGTAAATTGCAGTGCAGCGAAGAAGTATCGATGTTACATGTGTTGAAGGTATACGTCCGGCGACAATACCTTACTCGGTCTCGAAACATAAACTTAGAACAAAACGAGAACGCTTACTTGAAGGGGAAATACTTGAACTCGAAAAGAATATAGCTGATGAAGCACTCCGAGACAGACAAAACTTAAACCTGGAATCTTTGGAAATTAAGCAATCTGAACTCGAAGCATTACGCAGACTGAAAATAGAAGGAGCAATTATGAGGTCGAAAATCAAATGGTATGAGAAGGGGGAAAGTAATTCTGATTTCTTTTTCAAATTAGAAAAACGTAATTTCGTCACAAAAAATATGGCAGAAATTACAACCAACGATGGTAAAACATTATCGGATTCGAGGGAAATATTGAATGAAATGAAAGATTTCTACCTAAGGCTATATTCCAAACCAAATTATATAGATGACGAAAACAACCCGACGTTCTTAGAACACGATATAAATATCAGTATAGACGAAAAAATGAAATGCGAAGGTCCTATTACCGAAATAGAATGTCTTAATGCCTTGACAAAAATGAAAAACGGAAAAACTCCGGGTTCCGATGGATTTCCAGCAGAATTCTATAAAGCTTTCTGGGAAAAACTGGGTGGTTTTCTTGTCCGATCAGTGAACTATGGATACACAAAAGGCTCACTTTCGGACTTTCAAAAACAAGGCATCATAAGTTGCCTTCCAAAAGACGGTAAAGATCGGTCTTTTTTAAAAAACTGGCGTCCACTTTCTCTGTTAAATGTCGACTATAAACTTGCTTCAGCCTGTATTGCCAACCGAATAAAACATGTTTTACCGTCGATTATAAGCGAAACTCAAAAAGGATTTATTAAGGGAAGGTTCATAGGTGAGATTACTCGCGCAATTTACGACATAATGCAATGCACTGAAGAAAAAAAAATTCCAGGGCTGCTTTTCCTTATTGATTTTGAGAAGGCTTTTGATAGTGTTGACTGAAATTTTATGCATGGAGCGCTGCGGTCCTTTGGCTTCGGTGAGTCGCTTTGCGGATGGATTGAACTTTTTCAGCATGACTCTCAAAGCTGTGTACTCAACAACGGATACATGTCTATTTTTTTCAATCTCGAAAGAGGCTGTCGGCAGGGTGATCCGGTTTCCCCATACATATTTATAATTGTAGCCGAATTACTAGCAATTGCAATCAAAAAAGAGAAAAGCATTAAAGGCATCATTTTTAAGAATTCGGAAATTAAAGTATTACAGTACGCTGATGATACTACTTTGCTATTGGATGGCTCGCAGGAGTCCCTGTTACGGGCCATGGGTCTCTTGGAGGACTTTTCTTCTTGTTCTGGTCTGCGATTAAATGTTGATAAGTCAACAGCTCTCTGGATCGGTAGTGAAAAGGGTAATACTGTCAAAATATGTCCACATTACCGAATAAACTGGGATCCTGGCGGGTTTCGATTACTTGGCATAAAGTTTAGCCCAGACCTGGAAGCGATGCCCACACTGAACTACCAATCAAAACTTCGGGATATAAGAAGATTACTGGGCAGCTGGTGGAAGAGAAACTTAACTCCTATCGGAAAAATAAGTATAATTAAAACATTCGCCCTGCCTCTACTAACTCACCTATTCTCTGCATTACCAAACCCGCCACCAGAATTTCAAAGGGAACTACAAAAAATATTTTATGAATTTATCTGGGGAGGGGGGCCAGACAAGATAAAAAGGAAAACAATTATTTGCAGTAAGGAGGAGGGTGGATTAAACATGATACACATACCGTCCTTTATTGATTTTTTGAAAATTCAGTGGGTCAAAAGATCGCTCAAATTTTCTGACTTTCAGACGAATCTGATGACTCATATAATACCTCACCTGGGAACACGGGTGTGGGATTTAAACTTGTACGGATTTTCGGATATAGCAAAGGTAATCAAAAATAAATTTTGGCTGGACGTTATATCTGCATGGCGCAGAGGCATGGAAGCGGATCCAACATGTGCCTCACCCATTGCAAATGAATTACTATACAACTACACACCTCTAAGCGCATGGAACGATGCAACTAGATGGCAAAACGCAGGCGCCAAAATAGTCAAAGATTTGGTCAATGAGGATAATAAGTTCTTATCTCTAAAAGAATTCCAAGAAAAATTTAATATAAAACAAAATAACTATTTAGCCTACTACGCCACAATTCACAATATTCCAGCAGATAAGAAAAATGAAATCTGTGTTGAAAAGCAAAATGATAAACAAATCCCAGATAATACATTAATAGGAAAAATCCGAAATCAGACATCCACTAAGTTTGTCTATAAATTATTGGTTGAAGCAATTTTAGAAAGTCCCCGGAATAGTCAAACAAAGTGGGAGACGAATCTTGGAACAGCAGTATCGTTGGACTGGAAACACATCTATCAAAACGCGCTCTCCATAACATCAGAAACTAAATTACAATATTTTCAATATAAAATAAATCACCACATTCTGGAAACAAATGTATTGCTCTATAAATGGGGAAAGGTGCAAACCGAAAAGTGTAGTTTCTGTCAGGAGGATAAAGAGACGATAATTCACCTATTTTGGGAATGCCGGTTTTCGAGGGAGGTGTGGGTAAGCTTCCAGGACTGGTTGGCCAAAACAAATATAACAAGAACACTTAAACTAACATTACAAGACGTACTCTTTGGGATGAAATCGCAATCCATTTTGCTTAATCACTTGATAGTGTTAGTAAAATTTTGTATTTACTCCCATAGAGTCCGAAGTAACCTGCCATCTTTTGAAGTCATAAAAACCCATTTATACGACACACGAGACATGGAAAAGCGGATCGCGACAAAGAACAAATCCATAGCAGACTTCAAAACAAAGTGGAGCCTCCTGGCAAACTCAGTCGATTGAGAAAAAAAAAATGTAAGTGGTTGGTATCGCTATTAAAGGAAAAAAAAATACAACACAGGTTCTCCCCCGTTTTTCTTGATTTGAAATATCTAACTTCCAATTAATTTTTTTTTCTCTTGTCTTGTTTTTTTTTTGCCCCCCCCCCTTCACCGCACTACCTCACCCCAGCACCCCTATCTCGCCCTTGGCGCATATACGATAGCCCTCGTCTAATGAATGTGAAATATTTACTTTTGTCGGAGAACGGTGTTATTAGGCGCCCGCTATATACAGTTTCTTATTTCAACTAATATATGTATATATGTGTATGTGTAAATGTAAATATATGTATATGTGTATATAAATGTGTAAGCATACATGTGCATACATGTGCATACATATCTCCACAAGTGAAGATATACAGCAGAGTGCATTTGTGTGTAGTAAAACTATATAAATAAATAACTATACAAAGATTCATATGGGTATGTATGTAGGTATATGTCCGGTAAATATGTTAAAGGAATAGAGATAATATTATACTCAGGATATATATAAATGTTGAAGATAATCCAATATAATTTATCATTTTGGAAGAATTTGAAAACTTGAAGTTGTTGTATATTATGCTGACATTGACATAGGATGTTTGTGTTTCTTTGTTCCTTTTCTCATACGTGAACATATATATATATATATATTATATATAGACTAAATGATGACAGTATAAACTGTATTATTGCGAGAGCACGCGCCAGAAGGAGGTACAATATATGTACTTTAAAAAAAAAAAAAAATATATTGTGGAAAACTTGGAGCGAGGACTGAATTAAAAATGGATCCGAAAATCGTCGGAAAAATATTTCCAAAAAAAAAAAAAAAAAAAAAAAATAGTTTTCGTTGTAGTCCGTGAATCGTCAAGTGTACTAGAGGTTTTCGAGAATGTATAGAGCAGATTTATACATGAATGATGCCAATCAAAGCATTTACTATTGACATACCTGTCGGTGTAGCTGGTGAAGTGGTCGGTGTTGCCGGTGATGTTATCGGTGAATCCGTAGTGGATGTTTCTGAAGAAAACCAGTAGCAGATATTAGATAAAGTACTCAGAGTAGGTCGGTCTTTCTTGGAATATTCTATTGTTGATGCCTTTGTACCACTGAAAAGCGACCTGTGTAGAAGCGACTAACATCGCATTGACCCTTAATATAGCAATCAAGGACACATCAAAGACTCGAGGCCCGGGGAATAGGCTCAAACTATCGATATTTTTTTCTTTGCATATTTCAAAAGTTGAAGAAAAAACCTATCAAGTGTTTCTGTTATTTTCTTTAAAACATGTTTGCAAACGTGAAATTTTAGCCCTCAAAAATCCACTGTCTGTGGAGATTAGCGCGCATTACTCACAGTCGGTGTTATCGCCTGCTGTGACTTCGCACCTTGGCTAATTACTTGTCCCTGCAATACACACAATTCGCACGCTGGGCTCATTTATTATAAGTAGTTGTTTTTCTACTACATTCATGCCAAAGCCGCCATCGTTTACAAAATATTGAACAGGAAATTATATGGTCTATCTCAGTGTTTTCACGCCACATGACAAAATAAAAAAATACAAACACACTGCTCAGGTGGTCAACCATTTCCGGAAAGCATGTTGGTATATGCAGATATATATATTGAGAATTTGCGTGATGTTTTTCATAATATCTCACTTAGCATTCTATCAACATATCTTACTTGCCAACACAATCATGGGAAGAAAACGTTACAAGATTAGTAGGACACGCATGCAGGCAAAAAGAAACTTCGATAAACATTATTACACGACTCCCGCTGTTCGGTCATATATACCTCCGATTCAGTATTACTTCATACTGCATTATCGCATTATACATGCGGCAAATGTAGAAAGTGAGGTATTCATTCAAAATAAATACTTTACGTATTCACCATCGTACATATAATTATAAAAAAGGCAAACATTATTCCCGCAAATTGTATACTTTCGCGATAATAGTAAAGTGTTTTAACTCCCCACCGGAAATTGCCGCTGCCAGTTTTTCCCCGTTTGAGGTCTGTGGACTGACCAGTCCCTGTTTTCTTCTCTTTCATTGAGCTAGACCTTTTTCAGTGGGCAATTAAATCCATGAATGTCCAATTACCGCAAATCACATCTCTGTAAGCCTTCTATAGAATGCTCAACGTCTACTTAATCACCCGCGGTGAGGGGTTTCGGAAGGCATGAAAACTGACAAACAGGGCATATTCCAGCATAAAAATTCATCTTCGTGACTGGTTTTCTACACTTTCTCAAGATATATTGTTCCAAAGTGATTAAATAATGTTTGGTCTATAATCCCTATATGTTGTGTGAGAATATTGTGACATTATCATGAAGTAGCGGATAATAATTACAGAATATCATCTGAAAAGTAGATTATTTTTGTTTACGGTCTATATCCGACATATTTTTTTACACTGCTGGTACATACAAACTTGCTAATAACTTCTCTATTTTTTATCCGATCATGTCAATTTTTGGGGAGCATAATATATACATTACAGTCCGGACGAGAGTGTCTCAGTTTTTCAAAATGTTGCTTTGTTTTGAAGTTATTGGAACTTGAAATAGACTTTCATTTTGTTTCGATAAATAAACTTTACAACTCTCTCAAACTTTTTCTAAGAGTTCAAAAAGAAAACTGAGACACCTTTGTTTGGTTTGAAAGGTTTATTATCACCATGCAAAATCTCGGACTCGTTACTTGTAAAATAATAGGTGAAATTAGCGATATAAAAAAGACATTATTTTTTTTTAATAACTGTTTTCTAACTGCAACAAAACCGGTGAAATAAACGTAAGAATTAAATTTTTACTTTATTTGGAACGCCCATGATCTTTCCAACCATATAAAACATATATATGTATGTGAAGTGGTTGTGATGAAATGAGACAGAATGCACGAGGGTGTCTAGTATCAGGCGCTATCCCGGGCCTCGAGTCCTTATTAAAGGGTCGACATATTGGCCCTTAACGGCCGACCTGTCCCCATCGCTGTGGACAAAATATCGACCTGATCGACACTTAACGTCGGATGGCGACATGATGGCCCTTAACACCGCAATGTACATAATATCATTTTGTGATGTAACCAGAAACGCTATTGTTCTCCTGCGTTTTATTAACGAAAGAGGACCTCAGCAGACGAAGAAGCGAGAAGGGGCGGAGATTTTGATGCTAAAATTTAACGCTGGCGATTGTAAATAATTTTATGTGGGTCCAACGTTCAATTTCCACAGGCAAAAAAAAAGAGCAAAAAATTAAAAAGAAATATTATTCACCATGACCTGACATTTATACTTAAAAGGATAGTAAACCTCGAAAAAGTATATGGTAAATGAAAGTATAGTTCCATCACTGTCCAAAAGTATTTTTTATTCATTTTGCCGATTTTTTTTTAACCCAATAAAACGCATTTAATATATGTGTTTGTATGGTGGTCTGTTACGATCATCCATTTTTCTATCCCCTCAATTATTGCTGATACCCACAAAACACTCATCGTATTCTGGCTCAATAGGGAAATAGACATCCATATAGGGAATTATTTTGAAGGTTTAACGTGGAACATTATTGCTTATTTAATGGGGTTAAACAACCATGTACGTAGATTACATAATTGGACCTAGATTATGCAACTGGACAAAAAATATTTGTTTGCCATTTCACCAACATTTGTCTGTACGCAACTTCTGCAGGAACCCATGGTATACAAGGAGGTCTTCAACTACAAAGATGGTTCCTCTCAGACATGCAGATTTTTTATTATGTCGATGTCTAGTCCATATTACAGTGGGCATAGCACCACATTTGATTAAAGAAAAATTATAACATCGAGAAATATCAAAAAGAATAATGAGGAATGTCAATTACAGGCCACCATCCAAAGTTTATCGGCTTTTTTCTCAGTTGGAAAAAATAGAAAAATAAAAAAAATACTTTTGAACAGTGATGGAACTATTCTTTCATTTACAACATACCTTTTTCAAGGGGTTTCCATCCCTATATATGTGTAACACTCTTGGACATTGTGGTGTTACGGGTTCTTTAGCACTAGACCTTCACCGCACAGCATAACCTGGGAGGAATTCATTCCTCATGCTCCTTGCTTATTTCTCAGTGTGAGAAATCTGTGTGCCAGCTAGGAAAATCGGTCTCGTGATAATGGTCATAGGTGCCTCTCTTTCCCTAGAAGCCTATATAAATCATCCTTCAGCGCTCCTCATCAGCCCTCTCATTGAACTCTTCAACGTAACTCACAAACACGATTTCTATCAACCCCTCATGGCCGTGGCGGGGGTGAGAGAGAGAGAGAGAGTAGAGGGAATGGGGGTTCTGTCTCCTGGCTATGATAGTGGATGTCTGATGAACAATTCCGAAGATATGTGAATCTAAAAAACTAGTTTTTACTCCTCAGCCCTACGGGCTAGGGAGTATTGTTGTGGCCCTGGGGATGTGTCTGTCCGTCTGTCCGAGCCGTATCGCGATAACTATTGCAAGGAACTTCATGAAGTGTACAGGTTATGATCCTTTTATTTTTTACTTGTGCCTTTGAGACTTTCAGGTCAAACCGGTCATTAGTTATTTTTTTTCAATTTTTTTTATTTTACTATCATTTTCCAGTCTTCCACAAAGAGATCTCTCAAGTATGCATACATTAGCCCTACTTCTATACTGATTTACATACTCTTACTGTCATGTAGCCTTCAAGAGCTCCATAATAAAGTTGTATGTCTGCCATTGGTTCATTCGGTGTAGGGCAGGACTGGCCATTGGTTTGGTCTAAAGTATATAATCATTTGCATATTCAGTAGTATGGTATTGCAAGTGACTCATTCATATAGGATGTATGAACACAACTTAGATCTAATGTAGGTCCAACATGAACTATATACCCTTCGGAGCTTCTTAATTATTACAGTGACAGTCAACATCCACATTAAAACCAGCAACATGGTATCGAGTCCTGATATCTGATTTTTGTGCATTTGGCTAGAAAGTGCTCTGTCCGAACCACGAAACATCCACCGAGAACACCGTGTCAGATATACAGTAAATTACCCGGGATGAAAGACTTGAGGCCACCGATACAAGATTGCCACAACTGTCGTATCCCTACGCTGTTGAGAAAAAAAAATAGTCCGACTTTAAAACTGTGAAAATCGACTTGTTATTTCGTCTAAAATTTCACAGAATGAATTTGAACGATAATAAATGCCTATTTTATCGGAAAGGGGCAACTTGTACTTCGTCTTGTCACAGAATTGTAGGAACCTGTGAGATCTGTCAAAACCGAAAGTAGTCTCCACGTGTTGCTGTCAGGCGGACTTGAATTTTCAGTTGTAAAATGAACTGTGGTCTGGCAGTTTACAAGCGGTGTCTCGCATAACAAGTCCTCTAAAACATACTTCAGGAAAGATAGCGATAGGTCATTCAAATATGAAACTTTGTTTCTCAAATCCGCCGCATGCTTCGAAATGTGCCATGGCCGCATTATAACTTTTATTTATAGTAAAAATCCAGCCATGGTAGCAACAACAACAACAGTCTTTTTGTTCATTCTGTTAGAAATTCAAACATCTACTTACAGCTTTAAGCAACCTGTTATGTACTCTAATACTATTTGGAGCTGGTATCCCTTATTGTTATCTTTTACTGGAGCGTAATGACTAATTTTGTTGAAATTTTCAACAGAAAACGTCACACAACGAAATTAGCGCAAGGCATGACAGGGGAGGTAATTACGGTGTTTTTCTTTTCAAACTGGAGTTATCGCCCCTGTTTGTAAGATATTGTTCAGATTTCAGTAAGAACTAGATATTTTGTTCAAGAAATAAACTGAACCAAGTTCATTATAAATACTTTCATCAGCTAAGAAAGTTATTTCTTTTATTACATGATCATCTGTTATTCATACCTGAGGTTTAACTATATTGATATGAATTCTCCATACATTTTTTCCAATTATATTTTTTACCATTGCTGGTTAGATCTAGTGTTGTGGGGTCTTCAAATGCTGAAAATAAAATCAACTGCTGTGATATTCAACTCTTTAAGAATGCACAAGAGTATCAAATGATTATACAGATGTAGCTTATCCATACGCATGAAACTAAGAGTAATTATGCGATGCGATATTATGCATATAGCGATCGCTATCTTATCCATACGCATCAAACTAAGAGTAATTATGCGATGCGATATTATGCATATAGCGATCGCTTTGTCCGTCCGTCCGTCCATCCGTCCGTCCGTCGGGGCGTCCGTCCGTCTGTCCGTCCAAATATCTTGTCCGCGCGATATCTCGGTTAATATTTGATGGACAGGATTGAAACTTGCATGGAATGTGGCCAGTGCCTCGTAGTTGTGCATCGTAGAGGGGTTTTTTTCCGAGTTCCGGAATAATTTTCAAGAGTCCTTTTTCTGAATCTCTGGGAATGGGACTTGTCCGGGCTGGATCTTGGTTAATATTGTATGAACAAGTACGAAATGTGCATGATATGTGATCAGTGCCCCACAGTTGTGCAGCGGAAAGTTTCTCCCCATTTCGCTTATATTTTCAAGAGGTATGACCCTTTGTTCCTGAAATGTTCGTGAATTGGGACTTATCCGGGCTGGATCTTGGTTAATATTGTATGGACAATTTTGAAATTTGCAGGATATGTGGTCAGTACCCTGTAGTTGTGCGCCGTGAAGTTTCTCTGCGTTTCGCATATATTTTCAAGAGTTATGGCCCTTTGTTCTTGAAATCTTTGTGAATTGGGACTTGTCCAGGCTGGGTCGCGGTTAATTTTGTATGGACAAGTATGGAATTTGCACGATTTGTGGTCAGTAGTTGTGCAGCGTGAAGTTTCTATGCTTTTCGGTTATATTTTCAAGAGTTGTGGCCTTTTGTTCATCAAACCTAAGTGAATGGGATATATTTATTTTGCTCAGGCTGCATCTCAGTCCATAACCAATTTGGACTGGGAAAATGGCTATAAAATTGTTATTCTACATTCCAAAGCAGACCACATAGGTCCTGAAGTATGAAATTGCCCCAAAAAGAGTGAATTGGGTGCAAAATTCAAAGTTCGCTGATCGCTTCATAATTTCACCACAATATACTTTCAAGGAATCTAGGTCTCATAACCAGGTCACATTTTCGGATTTGGCGAAAGCCCTGGCGATCATCTTGCATCAAAACATTGTATTATTACTTGTTGGTCGATACTTGGAATATGTATTATGCGAGGCATGCCGAAAAAATTACTGACCAATACAAAACAGAACAATGGCGGGGCAGTGTTGGATTAAAGCGGAAGCGTGGGGGGTCATACAATTGAGCAATCTCTGATTGCTTCCTTGCTGTGTTACATACAGATACTTTAACTTCTCTGAGATGAACTGGCTTCGATTGCCTGTCCATCCGTCCGTGTGTCAGTGTATTCATCCGTTCATTTGTCCGAGTTGTGGCTTGGGTTTGCATTTCGCATGCCATAACTCCCTGCTATGCATCCAAACTTCTACACCCATAAAAACATCTTGGTCTAGACTGTTAAGGGGCTGAGGAGTTGTAGCACCTGTGGTGCCTCATGTTAGTATTAGTTACTATGAGAACATTTTCAGCATTTCCCTTGAATATTCATGGCTATGAAAACAAGGTTGCTAGATTGGCAGATAGATTGCTTGATGTCAATCTTTGTAGATCTGAATAATATACTGTTAACCCTACCAAGCCTGGGAGGGGTGGGGACTATTTTATTTCACATCACAATGATATTTACTAATTTGCCATGCTGTTGGCCTTAATTTAGATCTCCTTACCTAACCTTGTACATGGCTGATTGGTGAGGACCACGTCATCAACTGCTATATCGCTCCAAGCACCATATCCTCTACTCGCTTCCAAAACAACCTGCAAGAAATCAAATTTAAATATAATATTTCCAACTGAATGCCTGAGATATCGGATCATATTCCCAGTACAAAGAGAAAGAAGATGAGGAATTTAACCTTACCATATTTGGGCGATCTGGGGTCTGTCCCATCATCGAGAGAAGGAAGGATTTCGATCCCTCTTATTTATTTTCGTTACCCATTGGGGTAGAGGGCTAAAGCTTTGTATACTAAATATTTGGATCAATCTCTACAAGAAAATGTTAAACATTCCAAGATGGCCGCCATGATGACGTCACAGTGGCTATTCTTTCCTATTTTTTTCTACCAATTTTGCGATTGTTTTAATTAATTTTTCGACATCGTCTCTTATGAAACAGTAGAAGTAGCATTGACGAATAAATACTTCTATGCCTTTCCAGGCAAGACAAATTCGATATAATACACATTCCGAAAACACGATTTTCCGTGGAAATTACTGGCCCCTTTAAATTAAACTAAACTTTTTCGAAGAGGAGTCGAATAAATGAGCAATTGTTTCTAGTTCACTCGGTTATTGACGGGGAGATTCTTTGATGGACGACGGCTGAATAATGAAAGACGGACCAGACGCTTATATTTATATATATAGGATTATTTCCTTTTATTTCTGTTTGATTAACAGATGGTTGATATGTTTACCTTTATTTTCTGTATTATTATTCTATGATGGATACATATGGCTTGTTACTATTTGGAGTCAATTTGTGTTAGCGTTTATTATTATTAGTAGGAAACAAAAAAGATCGGCTGCTCTGGTAACTGAGATTTTGTGTATAATGAAAAAAAAATATAATAGTCTCAACATATTTCCAGATCTAGCCCCTACCTCAAATACAAAATGACTTCAGTTCTTTTCCGTTTATTCAGGGTACTCCAGCTTCCTCCACCAACCAAATTGACTGTCACCATATGAGTGAAACAAACTTGAGTGTGACATTAAGATAAATCTCTCCCCCCCCCCACCCCACACCCTCCGTTTATTCCGTGGATAGATTCGTCATTTTCTGCCACTGCTATTCGGATTTAAACCAAGGGGTTGACGGGGGTTCAAAAAAACAGAAAACCATAAAACATATATTATAGTTCTGTTCATAAGAGGTAGGGTAGGTAACGGACAAAATGGAGGGCAGCAGTTTCTATAAGAAATAGAAATAGAACTATATAAGTACTGCACACAACAAATTGTTCTACATCAGAAATGTATACTGGTATTCGAGGTTCTACTATTATGGAGTCCAGTTATATAAAGCAATAAATATATTTGCTACATTAAATAGATATATTTACTACATGAAATGAATATATTTACAATTTCAACTGTATAATAAATATACAATACCTTTGAAATGACTTTTACAGCCATTATGACAGAACATATACTGCCATATGGTTTGGTAATACTTATATCAGTGGTACGGATTTGATATTTTTGGAACATGATGACGTCTTTACCGGCATCATTGAATTTTTTCGACCGCTTTTCTCTTGTAGTAAACTGGTCTATGTTTACGTGTACTATGATTCTTATTTAATTTGGTGATATTGCTGTTATAAGAATTAAGACTTTGGATTATGGACGCGGAGATTTTTTGATGGACTACGGCTGAATATTGAATGGTGGACTATACGCTTGTGTATGATATACATGTATATATGAATTCATGCTAGAAAATTCCAGTAATTATTGCAGAAAATAATGACAGATTTAATATGGTAAATCCACAATTTATTAATGAGACTCACCCAAAATATACATGTATATCACACGTATACTACAGTCCAGCTTCCTAAAACTATAGTCCATTTCAAAGCTAGTGTCCTGAAGGTATACTGTACCTGACAATTATCACACTATTACATATTGATGTGAGGTACAACGAAGATATTATTAGTTATACGTCGCCCTTCCGGGATAATACGGGATGAGATTTGGTTTCTCTCGCCATATTTTTCCGAGGCGCAGCCGAGGAAAAATATGGCGAGAGAAACCAAATCTCATCCCGTATTACCCCGGAAGGGCGATGTATAACGAATTTATCATATCTCAGAGCATTAAGAATCACTTTGGACTTCAAGGCCGACATAATGGAACGGACTTCGATCGGACTTGCACTGGTTTCAGAACGATCCACAGCATGCACCGGAAAAAATGAACACAAAGACAAATGTATCATTTTTACAATCCTCATCTTTAAAACGTACTAAGGGAGGAGCAAAGATAACGATAACATATACTGTAATCCGTGAACAATGAACCCGGTTTCCGTGTGAAATACTGGTGGGCTTCGGTGATAAAGAATGAACAATCTAACTTCAAATTCAGCTTCATCTCTTATGTTCTATTCTGAAAATCAGAAACGTATAAAATACTGGAACATTAAGCTTAATCTCAATTTCATATTTAATATTTAATAGCCATCGACGAGTATAATATCTAGATTATATACCTTTTGTTAATAAATACATCGAAAGACCCGTTCCGGATTCACATCTGTTGCGTGGATATGTAAGTTTCAAATACACGTGTGAACTGTTACATTTCCATTCTGTCTATAATTCAACACCGTGTCACTCGACAGTGTCACTTGTGTCATGTTTCCATAACATCATACAGGAGAAGGACCAACATGAACTGACTTAAATTTACAGTTCGAGAGAAAAATCGGAAAAATCAAACTGTCCTGCACAATTTGGCAGAAGTATAGGTATTTGCTTCATTTTCGCACGATGATGTTGATTGCATTTATTGTGCAGTTATTGAACATTGGCGCTGAGGGATTTGCGGTGACCAGGATAGCTGTGGGAATGTAACACGATGTGGGCGGGACAGCGGTGCTGTCGAATTCACAAAACAGCTGATTAAGATCAAAATCAAAGTCGTCGGCATGGCCTTCTGCTCGTACATCCTGGGCCTGGGTGTGTAACACGGCCGACGTGGCATCATTTGACGTGGGTGCAGGGTACTGAGAAGATGATGTCACAGTTTCTGCAGGATGGGGTTTGACAAGAACATTTACTGGAACTGTATGCGTACCGGTATTCGTCTTTCGGGTTGAACCCATCGTGTCAGGAAAGGCTACTGACGCAACCGTGTGGCCCATTTGCAGTTTCTCGCCATCACTTACTCGCTGGTAAACCGACAGCGACGAGACAGATCTGTGACCTGTGACAGCCATTATTTGAGATGCTGAATAGTTGTTTCTACCACGGATGGTGATGCCGGTTGCTCGTATACTGTGGTTAGTGTATGGTTCAGAAAGTTTCAGACGAGTGCCCAGGTTGGTCATGAAGGCTGCCAAGCGGTGTTTCCCAATAGGTTTGTTATAATACCAAACTTTATCGTCGTCGAGGAAACTATCAACCGGGTACTGCCACAAGCGATCACATTTCGGATGGAGTTTGGAGATATAACTTTCGAATGAAGCAACAGGACAGAACGGGGAACCTTCTTCTTCAGGCATGAATCCGGTAACACCCTCTTTTTGCTGGGCCCGGCGATTTTTTGTGAGTTCATCCTCCTTTTTTTCACATACCTCTGCCCAGTTTTCGGGTCCCGCTTGATGATGAATGTGTTTTTTGTCATCTTTTCCATATTCTCCACTCCCCTTCTAAAGAAGAACAGACGTACATCGAACTGAACTTTATTTGCAAGCCCAGTTGGGGTTTTTGGGGACATGAGAACAGACTTGTAGAGTTTACAACGATCGGACTCGTTTATGGGCTCATAATGATCGGTGTCGCCTTTTCCAGATGCCTTCAACTCTGCAAGTGCGGTTTTGAAGCACTCGTTGGCTTCATTAAACTCCGAATTTCTAATCAAATCGAAAGTTTTCAAATACGGTGGGGCCTTCAGGTAACGATTCAGAGAATGTCGAAAGTTTTCGAGAGTGGATGTTTTGTACAATTCTCCGTCTTGTTTTCGGGAATCCAAATAAAAATGACTGAGTACCTCTGCTAACCTCTCGGCCGAGAATCCTTCGAATTCTTCACTCTGTCCCTTCTCTTTCAGGTAATACTTCAAAGTTCTGGCGGACGCTTTGTTCGATTTTTTTGTGTTGCTGGGAATAATATTAGCCCGCTTTTCAACAACTTCATCGTCCGTGTGAGACGCGAAACGTTTGCCTGATTCAGCCATTTTGTTTAGCAGACGATGGAATCTAGTGAACACCTGTTCGTTGCCCTTGGCGACGGGGGTATACGATATATATTCGACCAGCAAGTTGACAATACAGCATCACACATGAGGTCTGTCAGCCAATCAAAAGTCTACATGCTTCTCTGAGATATGATAAATGTCTATATTATACCTGATGATCGTAAGCTTATTGTTCCAATTAAACCTCATGTTCAATTGTAAAATTGTATTCATCTTGAGTTAAGTAAAAGCTCTTCTGCATCTATAATAGAGCATGAACATGCTACGTTCAGTATTACACATGAACGCTGAAAGCTTTCCAATCAAAAGTTCGATCTGGCTACCTGGCAGAGTTACCTGTGTGTGTGTGTGTGTGTGTGGTGTGTGGTGGTGGTGGTGGTGGTGTGTGTGTTTGTGTGAGTGTGTTGTGTGTGGTGTATCTGGTGGTTGTTTGTGGTGGTGGCGGTGGTGGTGGTGGTGGTGGTGTGTGTTTTTGTGTGAGTGTGTTGTGTGTGGTGTGTTTTGTGGTTGTTTGTGGTGGTGGCGGCGGTGGTGGTGGTGGTGGTGGCGATGGCGTTGCTGACGCCTTGAAGCCTCAACGTCTTCTATACCGATCCCCGTTATGTCTTAACGCCACGATGACCTCAGTTGAGAGAAAGAAAGATGAACTCGTTCACAAGTTTTCATATAGTTTATGATCATCACATCATAACCACACTGGAACGTGGAACCCCACCGTGGGTATGATGTGATGGAGGGGATAATAAGCTATATGAAAACTTGAGAACGTGTTGAACTTTCTTCCTCTCAACTGATTGAATCATGGCGTTAAGACATAATGGGACTAAGCATAGAAGACGTTAGGGCGTTAGGGCGTAACTGCGCTCAGCACCACCACCACCACCACCACCACCACACCACCACACGCACGCACACACACACACACACACACACACACACACATACACCGTTCAAATATAATCATACAGTATATATTGCTGAAAAATTACGAGAAAGCTGTTAGATTAAAATAATATAGAGTAAACAAGCACTACGATGCTGGTATTTGCTAACAAACAAGAGGAATAACTGTGTTGTTCCGACGAAAGTGTGCGGGCCTGTTATTCTGACGGCGTTGTCGACGATAAAAGTGCTGTTCTGAGATTAAATACGATTGGATTTGTACAGAGAAGCCAAATACTTGTTTCCTAAGTTAAGATCAACACCCAGTCGACTAAAATTGCGCGCCAAAATACGTGAGTGAATCGGCTTTCAACTGCATCTCGTAGTTGTTTCACACGATATAGCGACAGAATAAAGACAAAGCCTAATAACTATAACTGAAGCTTTAATTGTGTAACTGAAGGCTCTTGAAAATGGCTCAAAGCTACAATTTGATCGGCCGTATAAGTATATAATTTGCAGGATCCCGAACTATTTCCTGTGCCCATTATCTGCTCAGCCCCCCACCCCCCTCCCCCGGCAACATCCCCCCCACACACACACATTCCCCTGCGCACCCATTCACGAGCACAGGTACACGCACGTCGTTATTCTTTTCAATATACCAGAATACAAGCAACTCATACTAGGTATATGGTATGTAAATTGACGACCAAAAATATGCAAATTAAGTTTCTAGGTCACGTAGTTCGGTCGCGTGCTTGAGTTTTGGGGAAAAATATATAACTAAACGAATATCAATCTGCTACCGTGAGAGGTACGGAGGTCTAATTTATTGCGTTGTATTTCCAAGAAGGAGTTTTTTATGGGTTATTTTCTCTCACTTCCAAATGAAAAAAGCAAATGCAGAACCATTTTTGCTTCACCAACAATGACTTTTGATATTTCTGACCACTTGTTTGCTTGTTTGGGCAAAAAACCATACTGTAAGGAGCGCCATCTCTGTGCGACCAATTATCAATCTGAACTTTCGGCACTCAAACCTTGATCTGGAATCCGGTGACCGATTTGTATGCCTTGTTTTATCGTACTTTAATTTTCGATTCGGCGAAGGAGCAATCAAACGGGGAATAGAGTTCAGAAAAGAGTGGCCCATGTGCCGGTAACCAATAAAAGCTTATAGATGAGAAAGAAAACCCGATTATAACTTTTTTTTAAATTTAGCTATAAAAGTCGAGTAAATATGAATTGGCTGGTCAGTCGGCTACTATCTATTTGTTCGTCCCCCTTCCCCCTTCCCTGCCCTACGCAGACCCCCATCACATACCAACTCACACAGGTGCTCCAAATGTGCCAAACGGGGACGTCCGTACAGGTCCCTCTAAATGGGCACTTCTTTATAATTGGTTTCCCAGGACTAGTATTTCAATGCTGATTAGGGACACCCTTCTTAAAATTATGGGATAAATATCGTACACTGGCGGCAAACTACGGCCGTAAGTAGTAGTAAGAAGACGGGTACTGCCCCTTTTCCAGGGAGGTAACTCTTGGTTTCCCTTTTTTCCGTCAGGGGGCGCTGTCCCGTATGACGTCACTTCCGAGCGGGGAGAATCATCTGGAATGTTCGGCAATCTCCGGTAATGTCCGGTCATCTCCGGCAATGCCCGGTCATCTCCGGCAATGTCCGGCCCTCTACATGAGAATAGATAGCCTTTATCAGCCCTTCCGAAGCATCAATGGCCTGTACAGGGTCCCCGACAATATCGCCATTTATTTGCCCACGTTAAATGGGCAGTGGGGAACCCTCAGTTTCTCCATATAGTGGCAGAATGGAAATTGTCCTAGTGGGAATTGAACCCGGGTCGTTTTATCAAGAAGCAGACAAGTTATCCATCATTCGCGACTGCTCGGCTTATTCCGTGAAAACATAATACCTCGCGTCATTCTGCGCATGCGCAGTAGACCGAGACTATGCAAATATACGTTTTGTGGGCGAGAGGGGCCACTAGTGGGCCAATTGGGTCGAATGAGGTATCATTGTGAAGCATAGGTGAGAGAGCATTCGACGGTATGACTGCGACGTAAAACTGACGTCATGCTGCGCATGCGCGGTAGACCAAGGTTATGGAAATTGACGTTTTGGGGCATAGGGGAGCCCCTAGTGGTCCGATGGAGTCCAGTAAGGTATCAATGTAAAACATACATGGAGGAGCATGCGCCTGGACTAGTGTGTCGTTTGTTTTCAGCATTCTGCGCATGCGCAGACAGGGAATTGTGGGAAAATGGTATGAAAATAGACGTCTTGGGGTCTAGGTGGGCCCGTAATGGTCTGATGGGATCGAGTGAGGTATAAATGTGAAGCATTCGTGAAGACGCCTCTGATGGACTGGGTTTGACGTGGAACTGACGTCATTCTGCGCATGCGCAGTAGACAAAGGGTATGGAAAGACAAGTGTTGGCGCCGACAGGGGCCACTAATGGTCCGATGGAGTTGCGTGAGGTATCAATGTGAAGCCTATGTGAGGGGCATCCGACTGGGTGGATGTGGGGTAGGTATATTGTCATTCGGCACATGAGCAATAGACAAAGGGTATGGAAATAAACGTTTTGGGATCTAGGGGAGCCACTAGTAGGCCGATGGGATCGAGTGAGGTATCAATGTGAAGTGGGGTGGATGCTGGGTTGAAATATCGTCACTATGCGCATGCGCAGTGGACAAAGGGTATGGAAATAGACGTTTTGCGGTCTAGGTGGGCCGCTAGTGGGCCGATGGGATCGATTGAGGTATCCATGCAAAGCCTAGTTGAAGGGGCTAGACTAGGGTGTCGTTTTCATTCTGCTGCGCAGGTCACGTGGGTTGTGACGTCACTTTCGGTTATCACCTCCAAACCCAGAAGAGTTCCAATGTTCCCCTTAGACGTCCGGATGCTCAACATCCGGGGTTTTCCCCGTCCCGGCCCGGCCCGGCCGCAGCGCTCGTGCGCGCGGGCTCTCCGGCCGCACGCGCGCGCGCGTCATCACCGGCAGTGCGCGGATGAATGTCATAACAATGGTTGCGGCATCGGTATACAGAGCTTGAACACAAAAATGGGATTGTAAATCAACCTGGGAAGGATGGGCAGGTCCATTTGGACCAATCAGCGGTCGAAAAAAGAACCAATGGACGGGTACAAGAATTTCGCTCACGTCTGCGCCTCCATCCGGGTACTAGAAGGCTTTCGCCTACGTCCGCGCCTACATCCGGTTACTAGAATGCTTTCGCCTACGTCCGCGCCTACATCCGGGTACTTCTATTTTTTCCTATAAAAGTCGGAATGTTTAATTCGCTCACGGGTTACCGAGCAGTGGTTCGGTCCATGTTTTCAGATGGCGACGACAGCTGGACTATGACAGCCATCCTTGATGCTCGGGCTATGGACCACGAGCGCTCACGCCGGAACCAGCGATGGCTGGTTGGCCTAGTCATGGCCTGTGCCCTATTGACCCTGGCTGTCATCAGTTCTACGAGCCATCCTTCCCCTTACACCCCGGGGGGATTACACGTCTATGAAGATAAAGTCACCCTCGTGGAAAATCATGGAGATGTTTGCTGGTCGCGCGCTGAGACCATATCGAATACGGTTACGCTACACCGTGACGGCTGGACCAAATTTAAACGGGTGTTGAGCGGCGAGCTCGACGAATACCTCATCCACATCGACAATGCCATCTAGTGGGTTCTAGCATTAGTTGTACATGATGTCTGCGCGAGTACGGAAGCACGCTCCGACGCTCCGTGTATTGAAGACGGCCCCACCCGAGTTGGTCCGAACCATTGTACGCGGTGCGGACCCTGACCTTGTACGCTGTCTGTGCGAGATCGGGTACAACCTGTTAAAAGGCAACGTTCCATTGACTCCAGCTCAGAAGACCAAGTTGGCCAAGCATAAGACAGGTCTCCGAACCCTAGTCCAGAAGCGGGTCCCTCAAACACAAAAGAAAAAGGTGTTACAAAAAGGCGGCTTTCTCGGGGCCATCTTAGCACCGTTGGCCGCTTCCGTGTTGGGTCCAGTATTGGGTGGACTCTTCGGCCGACAATGAACCACACGAAAAAAATGGTCCTCGTCGAACCACGGTTCCTTCAAAACCTCCAATCGCCCTACCCTGTGCCACCTACGGTGAAGACCATAAACACCCTCGATGGAGAGATGCAACAGATCTTACAGAGACCGGGGTTAAGCGACAGTGAGAAAGTACAACGGTACAATGAGACGCTTCAACGGTACATGACGTTCATGGACCAATACAAAACTTTCTCTACCCCAGCACCACCACCACCACCACGTGACACACTGCCGACCTCAGCACCGCTCCAACAGCTGCCATTACCAGGGGTACCACCCACAGCCCCACAGTGGGTGGAAGACGAAGTGCTGAAGAGTGTACCTGCATCGTTCAAGAAACAAGCTGGCCTGGTATTACAACGAATGAAACAGAATCCTAACATGACTTGGAATGATAAACGCGAACTCCTGGTACAGAATCAGGTGGTCCCCGGGACCCACATGACGGATTTAGTGAATGACCTGATGCGTAAACGCAGGTCGCACACGGATCCTCGAGGATGGGAGGTCTTCGCTCAAGGCTTGAAAGACATGCATGTACCACAGGAATTGGTGGGGAGTCCCAACCGCTGGGCCTTTACAGCCCAACCGTTGCATTTACCTGGACGCTGGGAATGTGGCCCCGTGGATATCCAATAGCCTTACTCGTGGTACAACGTGCGAGCCAATGAAGTGTGGTACGAGGTGACCTACGAAGGCAAAAACACCCGACTCACCCTTCCCGAAGGCCAATACGATACCCCCAAGGAGTTCATGGGTGGGCTGTCAAGACTTGCATTATAAAGCTCTACGGGAGGTCACGAATACTTCAAAACCCATCAAATCCTTTCCCTTCAAGAATCACGTGGACTTCGATTACAACGCACACAACGACAAGGCACAGCTTATCGTTACCGCCAACGCGCCTGTCGTATTGAGTCCTATCCTACAGCAAATGCTGGGTTTCGATCTACAGACGTTCGCTGATCCCAACGCCCACCAAGGCGAGATCCCGATGGATATGAAGTCGGGTATGTACGGACTCTACGTCTACTCGGACGTAGTCGACAACCACATCGTGGGCGATATCAACACACCTCTGTTACGGGTGGTGCCCATTAAAAAGACGTATGGAGATCAAGTCACCCACAGTTTCACTCACATGCTCTACCAACACTATCAGGGTGGATATAAGAGATGACACGGGGTGACCGGTGGCATTAGAACGCGGAAAGTGGTGCTGACACTTTATTTTCGACAAGCACGTGTTCCCCATTTTGTATAATGAAGGCGTTTTACGAGTGCGATGCACGCAGCTATGTGGACTATTATGCCCAACAGGCCGGGGTGGCCTTCCCGTCTTTAGTCTTTAGTGGTGCACGCATGCAACGAGGACATGGGCTGGGGAACATACTCGGGAGCATCGTCAAAACGTTCCTGCCCTTGGTGACGCGTGGGGTGAAAGCGATTGGCAAACAAGCGGTACGCAGTGGACTGCAAGTGGCTGGTGATGTCTTGGGGGGTACGGCACCCAAAGAATCATTGAAACGGCGGGCCAAAGAAGCGGGAGGCGTCTTGGTCACCAAAGCACAACCTACCGTAGGGAATAAAAGACCTGCACCACCGAAACCACGCACCAGTTGACGACCGACCCAGCGACGGCGCACATCGAAGACCCAGGATATCTTTTCTTAACCATGTCCTTGATCAACGCAGAGCCCTGTCCCTCCACCAACAGTGAATTTAGCCCATACGTACTTGTATGTGAAAGCCAAGGTCGTCAATGGGGATGGCTCCAGAATCATCCAAGCTGCAACGGTGGGCCCGACGAATTTCTGTCTGCACTCGATGTTTCAACAGGTGGACATATTGCTCAGAGACAAAGTCATCAGTGACTCGACCAACACGTACCCCTATCGAGCCGACATCGAGACACTGTTGTCGCATGGACGAGAGGCTAAAAAATCTCAGCTGACAGCCGCTTTATTCTACCAGGACACACCCGAGCACATGGATACGGTGGGCAATGGAGGATATAACAAACGGAAGGCTTTCACTGCGAACGGCGCCTCGGTGGATCTCATGGGTTGACTGCACGCAGACATTTTCATGCAAGACCGTTACCTCTTGAACAAGATCCCCATCAAAATCCGACTGATACGGGCGCCTCCGACCTTCGCCTTTATGGCCACTAGCGTAGACGGGCATGCAGCTGACTATAAGATTTTCATCCAAGACGCAGTCCTGTATGTCCGAAAAGTGAAACCGAATCCAGCCGCTCAATTGGGACACATGAAAGCCTTGGAAACAAAACCAGACCAGTACCCTATCCGACGTGTCCAAACCAAAATGTTCTCTGTGCCTGCTGGAAATATGAGCGCCAACAAAGAAAACCTGTTCCTGGGGGAACTACCCAAGGGATTGATCCTGGCCTGTGTGGAAAATGCCAGATTCACCGGAGCCTACCCAGAGAACCCGTTTGACTTTAAACATTTCGGCATCAATTTTGTGGCCCTGCATGTGGATGGACAACAGGTGCCAGCCACGGCCTTAACACCGAACTTTGGGCGCAGGAATTTCATTCGAGCGTATCAGAGCCTGTTTACAGCCACCGGTCAAATCAGCCAGGACGAAGGGAATATGATCAGTCGGAAGAACTACGCAAACGGATACACGTTGTTCTGTTTCGATCTGACCCCCACCTTAGAGAACGACCATCAGCTGGCCCTGGCCAAGCAAGGCAATTACGGTTGGAAATCCACTTTGCACGAGCCCTCGGGACCACCATCAATGTGATCTGCTACGCCGAGTTTGACAACAGCATTCAAGTGGACAAGGCGCGCAACGTCCTGTGTGACTTCTCCACCTAACATGGATACAGATCAGATAACCACCGTGCTGGAGAATGACCCAGGGACACGTATGGTCTTTCAAGGGGTGTTCGCCCGAGATGTGTTCCCATTAGACCGTATGTATCCTGCTGCATACGTTCTCAACACGGACCCGATGGATCGGCCCGGTGAACATTGGTTGGCCGTGTACTTGACAGAAGCGCAGGGCGAATACTTTGACCCGTACGGTCTGCCACCCCTCCATCTCGATTTAACAGACTTCATGGATCAAGGCACAGAGACGTGGTGTTGGGACAGTCAAACGTTGCAAAGCCTGACCAGTAGCGTGTGCGGACAATATTGCTTGTTTTACCTGTACCATCGATGCCGGGGCACAACCTTATCTACCATCGTACAGATGTTTGACGAGTACCCCAAGGCCGAGGACCGCGATGTACTCGTATATGACTGGGCCGTCCATCATTTCAATATACAAGCCCCGTTCTGGGCTTAAGTTCATTCAATGTACAAGCCCCCCCCCCCCTGTTCTGGGCTTCAGTTCTTTCAATGTACAAGCCTTTTTCACGTGGTTGTTCTCACGTTGTTGTTGTTACTGAATAAAAAACAAAATGAGATCTCACCAAAAAACCCTGTCTTGTGTGTTTTCTATATGAGCATAATGCATGAAACTCGCTTTGAACACCGTATCAGCCAATCAGTGGCCTAGAATGGAGCCAAAGGTAACCCATCCATGTCCAGAAAACATTACTCGGGTGTACAAGAACCCGGATGTAGGTGCGGACGTAGGCGAAAGCATCCCAGTACCCGGATGGAGGCGCAGACGTCAGCGAAATCCTAGTACCCGTCCATTGGTTCTTGTTATCGAACGCTCATTGGCTCTTTTTCTCGACCGCTGATTGGTCCAAATGGAGGTTAATTTACAATCCCCTTTTGGGGTTCAAGCTCTGTATATCGATGCCGCAACATTGTTGCCGAACCTTACCGAAACGGAGACCTTTTGACCTGGAAGTGAACCCTGACCTTTTGACCCAACATTCATCCGCGCATTGCCGGCGATGACGCGCGCGCGCGTGCGGCCGGACAACCCGCGCGCGCGCGCGCTGCGGCCGGGACGGGCCGGGGAAAATCCCGGATGTTGAACATCCGGATGTTGAACATCCGGATGTTGAACATCCGGACGTCTAAGGGGAACATTGGAACTCTTCTAGGTTTGGAGGTGATAACCGAAAGTGACGTCACAACCCACGTGACCTGCGCAGCAGAATGGAAACGACACCCTAGTCTAGCCCCCTCACATAGGCATGGATACCTCACTCGATCCCATCGGCCAATTAGCGGCTCACCTAGACCCCAAAACGTCTATTTCCATACCCTTTGTCCACCGCTCATGCGCAGAGTGAGAAAATTTCAACCCCGCACCCACCCCATCAGATGCCCCCTCACATAGGCTTCACATTGATACCTCATTCGATTCCATCGGCCCAATAGTGGTTGCCCCAGATCCCAAAACGTCTATTTCCATACCCTTTGTCTATCACGCATGCGCAGAATGACAATATTCCTACCCCACATCCACCCAGTCGGATGCCTCCTCACATAGGCTTCACATTGATACCTCACTCAACTCCATCGAACCATTAGTGGCCCCTGTCGGCGCCAACACGTGTATTTCCATACACTTTGTCTACTGCGCATGCGAAGAATGACGTCAGTTCAACGTCACACTCAGCCCGTCAGATGCGCCTTCACGAATGCTTCACATTGATACCTCACTCGATCCCATCAGACCATTAGGGGCCACCTAGATCCCAACACGTCTATTTCCATACCATTTTCCCACAATTCCCTGTCTGCGCATGCGCAGAATGTTGAAAACAAACGACACACTAGTCCAGGCGCATGCTCCTCCATGTATGTTTTACATTGATACCTCACTGGACTCCATCAGACCACTAGGGGCTCCCCTAGACCCCAAAACGTCTATTTCACAATGATACCTCACTCGACCCAATTGGCCCAATAGTGGCCCCTCTCGCTCACAAAACGTTTATTTGCATAGTCTCGGTCTATTGCCCATGCTCAAAATGACGTGAGTTCTACGTCACACCCAGCCCGCTGGATGCTCCCTCACGTATGCTTTACAATGATACCTCACTCGACTCAATCGGACCTCTAGGGACACCTCTAGGGCCCAAAATGTCCTTCCAGCGCTATTTACCCACTACGCATGCGCACAGTGACTTTTTCAAAAAAAATCAACCAATCGCTTCGCGACCCCGACCATCGTGTTCTAGGTGTTGAGCATCCTCTCCCAGGGTGCTTTGCGCTACGCTGCATTTACCCCTGTAGGGGTCTCGCCATCTTTTGCAGGATTCCTGCAGAAACCAAGAACTGTTCTGTCTACTGATCGCAAAACGTATATTTATCTTGAAATATACTGAACGGATATTCAGTGTGATACAAAACGGCAGTGTCACACAGTTTGAAGGCAGCTTTTTGACAAATTACCTCAGAACTATATGTTGCGGAAATATATATCAGTGAATCGCGACTGATATTAATTCGCCCAGTTAGACGGTCGTCATGTTCGTTTACTGTGGCAACAAATGACCTTGGGTCAACTCCGGCAAAGTCCGTGATACCCTTACAGCGCTAAATGGAGAGGGGCGAAGCAGAACGTAATGAATGCCTGGTAGAGTTTGGGTGTTGAGATGTGAAAAACAAAACCAAACAGCCCATACTACAGTGACGAGGAGTACATTTCCCATTAGGTTCAACATTGGCCAGTGCGCCAGTATGGGCCATATAGTAGACATATATATGCTATTTTCAACATTGGTTTGTATCATATGACTCGTAGCCTAATGGATAACGTATCTGCCTCTTGATAAAAGGACCCGGGTTCAATTCCCACTAGGACCCTTTCCATTCTGCCACTGTATGGAGAAACTGAGGGTTCCCCACTGCCCATTTAACGTGAGCAAATAAATGGCGATATTGTCGGGGACCCTGTACAGGCCATTGATGCTTCGGAAGGGCAGATAAAGGCTATCTATTCTCATGGAGAGGGCCGGACATTGCCTGAGATGACCGGACATTACCGGAGATTGCCGAAGATTGCCGAACATTCCAGATGATTCTCCCCGCTCGGAAGTGACGTCATACGGGACAGCGCCCCCTGGCGAAAAAAAAGGGAAACCAAGAGTTACCTCCCTGGAAAAGGGGGTAGTATCCGTCTTCTTACTACTACTACCGTAGCGTGCAAGATCTCTGGTGCTACTTTCCTATCTGGTGTGTAATCCCGCATATCCCGGGACTATGGCTGTTTGAATATCATGTGTTTTACATCTGCATTATGTTCACATGAACACCCATAATCAAAGAGGTACATTATATTCTGGAAAAGACTTGAAAATTCATTAGAATAAAGAATGCAGGTCAGTGATAAATATTTCATTGGAGGAATATCTGATGTCTCCCCTTCATCATTGAAAACTATTGGCCGCTTTCTCTTGGCGATTTTTAGTGCGGATTGTTTTGTGGACGACGGTTAACTACAGAATGTCGGGTCTGGCGTCTGTACCTGTATATTGGAGAACTGTGGCGCTGATATAGGAACTTTAGCCTCGAGCCAATGGTCGCCTTGGTTGCCTTGCCTTGTCCAGATGGAACTTTTGTTTCCATCTTCGAGG